>BLSH010317150.1:188427-206629 GCA_018402905.1 Glandirana rugosa
AAACATGTCAGCGTCCTTAGCGCTGACCGACTCGGGCATCGGGGGCCTCGTTCTAAGGTAAGTATTTCATAATATGTTAGTATGCGATGCATACTAACATATTATGCGATTGTCTTGCAGGATTTTTTTTAATTTTTTTTTTTGTCAGCGGGTTTACTACCGCTTTAAAGGCCTTTGCAGTTGTTTTGAGTTAATTAGCTGATCAGAGTGTGGCACCAGATGTCTTCAATATTGAACCTTTTCACAATATTCTAATTTTCTGAGATACTGAATTTGGGATTTTCCTTAGTCGTCAGTTATAATCATCAAAATTAAAAGAAATAAACATTTGAAATATATCAGTTTGTGTAATATGAATGAATATAATATACAAGTTTCACTTTTTGAATAGAATTAGTGAAATAAATCACCTTTTTGATGATATTCTAATTATATGACCAGCACCTCTATTGTTCCTTATATTTATATGATGCCAGTATATTATGCAACCATGTCCAAACCTACTGTGTCCACTGGATAATCTGCAAACACTGTGTACCTACAGGAACCTGTATTGGAAAACCATCTCTGTATCCAGCAGAGTACATAGAGGCAATCTCCTTACTTGCAGTGTTAATTTTGATGTCAAATTTCGATATAGTCTTCGTTATAGTCTTTTGACTAAAATGCCATTTTAGTTTTAGTCGTATTTTAGGCATCTGGATTGTTTTAGTTTTAGACGTATTTTTAGTCGTCTAAAACCTCCAGTACATTTTAATCGACTAAAATCGAATGGGTTTAGTTACATTTTAATGCATTATTTCTTTAGAATTGCCAGTCATTATATACTTCTGGAGTAAAATCTAAAAACATGGTTATTATTTATGTTATTAAGGTTTGATCATGCACTACAGACACAGATTTAACCGTTCTGATATATAACGCCTCTATAAATAAAATCAGGTTTTATAAACAAAACAAAAATCTTGCTTTTTGACAAGCAGAATAACAACTTGAAAATATAAAAAACCCAAAAAAAAGTAAACTCTGTTGGCTGTAATGCCATTGCCCATATTACCTGAACATATTACCAACATTAAATATTAAGAAAAAAAAATAAGAAAAGCTTTTTTCTTTATTTTTTTTATTTCAGCAGCTTAGTAGATGCCCCCTGCTTATTCTTATGTGATAGAAAATTGTTGATTTTGACATCTAAAGTCAATTTAGTTTTAGTCATAGTCTTTTGACTAAAATGGCATTTTAGTTTTATATTTCAATATTTTTATTGAAAAAGTTAAGGCAGTAACAGGCCATTCAAACAATAACCTGTGCGCAGGTTGTCAATAGGGCAAAGGTATAAGACCATACAGTAATAGTGAACAGAAATAATGTAAATCATTGGCAGGGGAACAGACATAAGCAATAGGACTTTCTCAGGTAAACATATTGGTATGAGACAGAGGTAATGATCATCATCAACAAATGGAGAACAAGAACTGAAACCACCAGGAACCATAAGTAAAGTAGTTCTAAACATTATCTCGGGTCTCAGCCAGGTGCGGGAAAAGGGAATAGGGAGGGGAGGTTAAAAGGGGGGTAATGATTAGGAAGTGACTGAAAGACCTCTATAATTATACCTAAGAATATTCATGTAAGCAGAACCATGTAAAGCCATTAATGACACAGACAAGATTATGCAACAGGAAAAAGGGAGAAAGAAAAACTGAAAGAACAAGAGCGAAAAAGAAGGAAAAGGGTCAACCCAGGAGTCGTTAAGGATCCATGGATCCCATAGTTAATCAAATTTCTTGATGTTTTTATGGAGTGTGGCATTTTAGTTTTAGTTGTATCTTAGTCATCTGAATTGTTTTAGTCGTATTTTAGTTGACTAAAATAGTGTTAATTTAGTCGACAAAATTAACACTGATTACTTGCTTATAGCCCAGCGTTATCATGCTTTTTAACTTGCATTGCCTTGCTCCTCACAGTGATCTTGGTTGGAGGTATTTGTTGTTATGATCTTGTGCAACAATTACTTATTCGCTTTTTTTATTTTTATTTTTTTATTATATTTACCCCTGGCTTGATTCTATTTCAGTTACCTTCTACAATCTATTATTTAGGGCACAACATAGTTAAGTGTTAATTTTCATAATACAGTTCAAAGCACATAAATGAGCTGGGATGGGCACTTTCAGAAAGCGCAGTTTGTGAAAATATAGACTGATATAGACGCAGGGCCTTAGTATTCATTGTAGACATGCATTAGACTGGATGTTTTAAAGTGACAGACTGCTCAGCTATACACACCCAGAAGATGGGAGGTGTTTGCTGTGCAAATCCAACCAATCCCTTATCATACATATGAGAGTTGCAAAACTAGAAGGCATGATTGAAAGTGATGAATTACTATCAATTTTACTACATACTGGATCTGATTTAATAAAGTGAACAACAAGATGAAATATCCTGGAACAAGAAACGAAGCTGGGTGGCCACACTCCAATTGCAATCACCTTTATTCCATATAAAAGCAGAGAATCAACAGCACAGGATGGTGACCAAATGTGAACAGCGAACATGTTTCACACCTGTAGCGGTACTTAATCTGAAATGTCCCGTTCAAACAACTAATCCTATTAAAGAGGAGCTTAGTTTATGTAAATTCTTCTTAGGTTATGGAAACTCTTGAGTGCTTGATCTAAACATGGGTTTCCTTCACTTAAAGCATTTGTTAACCCACCACTTCATATTCCTGATATGTGCTTGCTGTACCATCTACTTGTATGAGAAAGCATCCTGTTTTCTTTGTATTGTTTCCTTTATGTGAAATCCCTATTGTTCCTGCTAGTCCCTATGCTTTCTTATTAACCACTTCCACACTGCGCACAGTATATTTACTGCAGCCTTGTGGATGTGTACCGCGAATCACCGTAAATAAACAGCAATTTGCGGAGAGGCAGCTAGGGGGCGCGAGCACGCCGGTGGCGGCGTGCCCGCGGCACGGGCGGACCCGATGTCCGCCGGCGAGCCGTGGTAAGCTGCTAGAAGGATCACTGGGATCAGTTAGATCGCTTATGCCCATAACAGCCCAGCCCCCTCACAGTTAGAACACGCCTAGGGAACACAGTTAACCCCTAGATCTCCTGCAGGTTAACCCCTTCACTGCCAATGATGTTTATACAGTAATCAGTGGACATTTCAATTTCTGATCGCTGTATAAATGTCATTGGTCCCAAAAAAAGTGTCAAAAATGTCCAACCTGTCCGCCCCAATATCACAGTCCTGATAAAAACTGCAGATCGCCGCCATTACTAGTAAAAAATAAAAATAAAATAAAAACCCCAGAAATGCATTCTCATCATCCGTAAATGCGGCAACTTTAGCGCAAACCAATCAAACGTCAATTGCAATTTTTTTTTTTTACCAAAAATGAGGAAGAATTTAAATCGGCCAAACCGATGAATACATTTTCTTTTTTTTTGGATTTGTATTTTAGCAAAAAGTAAGAAATATTGTGTTTTTTTTTATTTTTTATTTTTGCAAAATTGTCGCTCCTTTTTTTGTTTAGCTGTGATCAGAAATGACGAAGAGGTGATCAAATACCACCAAAAGAAAGCTCTATTTGTGGGGAAAAAGGACGCAAATTTCGTTTGGGTACAACGTAGCACAACCGCACAATCGTCAGTTAAATCGACGCAATGCCGAATTGCAAAAAGTCTGGTCCTAACGTGGGAAATCCTTCCGGGGGTAAAGTGGTTAAAAACTGACCACACTAAGCAGGAGAACACACCATGGTCAGTTCTCTAGCTATGCTGGGAACTCAATGTACACTCCTCCAATAATAAGGCTTGTTCCCCGCTGCACAGTCATTCATTGGCAAGCTCAGTGTACTGCTGCTTCTCCTCCCCCCAGTCCTTATGCAGCTGAGAACAGAGGTAATGTGACAATTTTTAAAAATAACGGAGAAAAGGTATTTAAGCTGAGCTCCGCTCAAAAGAGGAAGCTCCACTTGTCTGCCTCCTCTCCCCCCCCCCCCCCCCCGTTGCCACCTTTAGCACCTTTTGGGGGAGGGGAAGCGGGTGCCTGTTTTTGACAGGTACTGGCTCCCACTTGCCCGGGAGTTTGCCCCTCCTTCCCCGCAGCCGGCCCATTCAGAGCACAGCGCGGTTCGCACATATGCAGTAGGGGACCTCCTTATTGGAGATACCTGATTAAAAAATCAGCCTGGGTAATGACACCGCTGGATTCGTGCACAGGTAAGTGTCCTAATATTAGTCGGCAGCTACCATATTTTGTGAAGGAGCTCCCCTTCTTTTTTTTTTATATTTTTTTTTTTTTTTTACAAAACTATACAAAAAGGTTTTGCCTTTCATTCCTATTTTAAACTGAATGGGTTGTTTTACAAGGTGATAGTTTACAATCACTTAAACTGATAGCTTCACACTTTAGTAAATTAGAACTAATGCACACTTATATTTTTTAACAGATGATTCAGTAGAGGATCTTCCTGAAGCCAGTGTCCCAAAAGGTGGTCTTCAGAGCAAGGATGGGCAGCAGATTCCGCTAGAGAGCATTCATGTAAAAGCTCAATTAAAGGACCTTGCTGCTCAGGTACCTGTGACCTTCACACACTTTTGATCCCAAAAGCCAGTCGGCATTTTTCCTCCACTTACTTTGTGTCTCCCGTCTCCAATAGGTTATCATTTTCCAGACCTATAAGAATAATTCCCTCTTTCCAATTGAAGCTAAATATGTTTTTCCTCTGGACGAAACTGCAGCTGTGTGTGGGTTTGAAGCATTTATCAATGGAAAACACATTGTTGGAGAGGTGAACCAAATTGATTATTTAGGATAAACATTTTACTAAAGTGATTTTGTATTAGTCTATTAATAACTATGTTCTGCATAGGTTAAGGAAAAGCAACAAGCCCATCGGGAGTACAGAACAGCTATCAGCCAGGGTCATGGCGCTTATCTCATGGACCAAGATGCACCTGTGAGTTTTATGCACAGTTTCTAGTATTAAAATATGTATATAAGGTGATTTCAAGTTGGATGTATGAGTAAAATTACAAAAACACCAAGAGAGATTTACTTATACTGGCTCACTAGGAATCTAGTGCAGCTCTGCATGTTAGCCAATCAGCTTCTAACTTCAGTATGTTTACTATAGCTTTGCTAAAAAAACCTGGAAGCTGATTGGTTTCTGTGCAGAGCTACACCAGATTTTGCATGCCCCAGGTTTAGTAAACCCCCCACTGTGTATTTATACTGAAAACATCACATGCTTCTTAGAAACATATCTCTTCAGGGAAGAGTTAGAAAAACAAGCTGACAATCAATAAGCACAATTCTTCTTCATTGTGGTTTTATATGCTTCATGTTAATGGACTAAAGGAAATCCCCCAGAATTATCGTAGGGAACTCAGTTTGATATTCAGAGTAAGGCAAAAAATAAATAATAAAATGAATGTAGTACGTTTAACAAGTGACTGCAATACAACCTCTAGTAAATGTGAAAAAAATTAATAGTTAAAACAAAAATGTAATCTGCAGTTTACAAGTTCTAAGATGTGGTGGCTACAATTGTTTTCTTTTTTTTCAGACTTTCTTACCTTTAATTTTATTTAGTGATCCTGCCGGTAAAACACACTTCCTGTCATATGGCGACAACAACCACCAACTGTACTGTATCAATCGAGTAGCAGGGTTGTCACCCTAGGACAGAAAGTGTTTTGAGACTACAGAACACCTACCCCTATTCATGAGGGGGGGGGGGGGGTGTTCTGTAGTTCACAGAAGTGAGCTTGGAAGCTCAGATGCCATTGTTAGAGGTAATAATGCAGAATGCACAGGGCACAAGACAGCAGTGGATTTTCGGCAGAATTGACAGGTATTATTATGCACTTATTCAACAGATATAACAAAACACCTTCAGATCATTGTTAGGGTTCACATACAGTATAAATTCACAAATAATGTATGGTAATGAAGAAACCGCATTTATTATGCTTGTGGGAAATGATTCTATAATATTACTAAGACATCTGATCATCACTGCACTGCAGCATTACACACGCCCCACAGTGTGAACAATTTATTTAATAATGTTGTTTTTTACATTTCTACCATCCTTCTTTTTTTTTTATTTTTTCCAAACACTGCATTGCCGTTGAGGGAAGGTCATGGTACTGTTTATGCTAGTATTTATACAGTATAGTAAATCATATTTATACAGATATTTCTCTTGTAGGATGTCTTTACAGTGAGTGTTGGGAATCTGCCTGCCAAGGCAACTGTCGTCATTAAAGTCACCTATGTAACGGAACTGAAATTTTCATATTCTACTGTGTCCTTCTCTATTCCTGGAACTGTGGCTTCTTGGCAAGAAGATCAAGCACTGAAAGAAAATACCCAGGTAACTGTACATCTCATTTTTATTATACTTTGTTTATTATACTCTGTATACACACTTTATATATTCAAATCAATAGTCTAGATAGTTATAGGCAGCTAGATAAAATCCCAGTGAGCCAAATAGCCAGTGAGTGTGAAATATTACAGCAGGTGCTTTACTTTATCCTAAGCCTTTTTTCTTGTTTTCCTCAGGATACTGTAGCAACAGTGGGAATTGAGGGTGACAAGGCAGCGCAAGGGTAAGTGTAATGGATTGTAAAGGTGCTAAAGTGGAACTAAACTCTTAAAAAAGGATACTGAGTTTTGTAAAATACTGTAACAGGATTACATTTTTTTCTTTTAACCCACAGTTCTCCTCTGCTTTCTTCATGTTTTCTCTTCCTGCATTGTGCACATCTTGTAGACTCTTTTTTTAACTTCTTATGGATGTGTGCATTCTCTAGAAGTGGCTTAACATCACAGTTTTCCTGGGGTAACTCTAGCATAACATGCCAGTGTACTGTACATTGGAACGTTGCTAAGAGCCCGCAGTGCACAGGATAGTTTGACAACACTGCAAATAAACTGAGCGAGGGTTACCATCCTAGGTAAGGAACTGCCTGTGAATACACCTCACTTGAATTATTCAGATCTGATGCACATGGACAGTTAGTTGCTCTGTGTCCTGGGGCAGAAAAATGCCAGGCATTTTCTGGTGCCAGGGTAGCTGCATACAGCCACAAGCGAATGGCTGTAGGAGGCCTTGCTTGGGTAAATGCTGATTGCTTCTGCATTGGCATTTACCTGCACATGCACATATTGTGGTTCTTCCCAAACATGAAAGTGGCATACAGAAGTGCTGTGTGTGGATGCATGGGTAAATGCCAGCACAGAAGCCATCAGCTTTTAACTGAGCACAGATGCATGCACCCATTCACTTGTATTGGCAGCTGTGCGTGGCATGTACTGCTCCCTCGGTGCCAGAAAGCACCAGGGATTTTACTCCTCAGCAAACACAGGGACTGCTAATCATCCGTGTGCATGAGGCCTTGAAAGCAGGACTATAAAAAAAAACTTTTTTTTAATTTTTTTTATTTACAGGGTTATGTGCAACAACATATTTGATTTATGTGTTTGCATTTAGATGCACTTTTTAAAGTCTAAGTGTAGTCAAAATCAGAAAAATCACCGCAAGGGACATGTCCATTGTGATGATTTCTCTGCTATTAGTAGTGATCCTCTTTTGTCCTAACCACCGCCCCCTAACCCCCGCCGCCGTAAGCTGGGTTCATACAGCTAAAGGGCTCTTATCGAGAAAGCCCTACTATGCCCTTCCTTTCCGCACATCTGCTGCATTCTTAGACACTGTACTACAGCTTCTGTGAATGAAACAGGATCTAATAATGGAGGATGGGTTGATGATGGCTCCCCCTCCATTCATAGGTCCTGTTCAATTCATAAAAGTTGTAGTATGGTTTCAATGGAGTAGCTGGAGGGAAGGGGTGTGCACAGTTGGGCTCTCTTGATGGTAGTCTGTGACAGCCCCTCAGTTTTTAATAACCCCCAGCACACCAGAAGACCAGAAGTGCAGTTGGGAGGGGCGGAATAGAAGCAGATTACTACTAATAGAAAAGGAATTAGCACAAGAAACACATCATATGGCACAACAAACAATCTAGCCATCTACTTGGATGGTTAGTCCTACTCTCTGCTTTCCTTTGGGCACAACTCTCGACCCACAGCCTTCCTCCTTTTTATCTAGGGCGGAATTTTATGCCACACTATCTGATTTAATGGACAAAATTTCAGGCCTCATAGAGGCCATTGATACCAGGGGTCAGAAGTGTGCCCCTCCAGTCTCCCCTCCTGAGTAGGTCTTTGACATACTACCAGAGGAGTTGTTAGATGATGAAGATCTCCCTTTCCATCTGAAGAATCCAATCAGGGGATGAGATGCCTTAAAGGAGAAATATGGCCTGGGCTCATTTGACCATACTTCTCCTATGGGTCACAGGAGTGCAATTCATTTTGCACTCCTGTGACTTGTTTTCAGCAGAGAGCAGACTAAAGTCCGCTCTCTGCTGACGCCACAGGACTCGGGACAGGCACCGCGTCATTACGACTTCAAGAGTCAGGATCTGCCAGGTGCCTGGACCGACAGCCGCCTCAGCCACTCGAGAGCCGCTGAGCGCCTAAGACGGCTGATCCCCACCCCTCCACAGCTCAGCGCTCCAGTGAGCATGGAGGAGCAGAGAGAAGAGCTGCTGATTGACAGCCAGCAGCTCTCCGTTCAGAGATCTGTGAGAAAGCGGTGTTTGATGGCTCGGTTCTCAGTGAAGAGGCACCAAGGGACAGATGCAGCATCGCAGCGATGCTGCATCCACTTAGGTAAGTATAAATCTGAAATAAAATAAAAAAAACCCATACCTCTTTTAAGGTTTTCCCGGTCCATTCACTTGTATAACATGTCCTATAAGACAATTATCCCCACCCATAGAATATTTTTTACTCTACCTAAATGCTTTACACAGCAATACTTTATTGCTGCAAAAATGGAACATTTTTGTAGTAGCCCCTGCCATCTCTTTCTTTTAAAAGACCCTCATGTCCCCTGTAGAGGGTAACCCACTGTTTTAGGTTAGAGACCCTCTTCTCCTTAGCAGGCCCCACTATGCAACCTGCAGCTGCTTCCAGGACAGGCTGTCTAGACTAAGTACATGACCAGAGATGGCATGGCAGCCTCTCAGTGAACTTTTCTGGATCATTGGGATCTTTGGTCCCAAGGGCTAGCACACAATCCTGCTATTCAGTCGCTGACTTTGACAGCATGGCTGTTAAAAGCGTAGCTCTAATAGACTTGGCCTGTCAGATTCAGTCATCCCCACCCTCTTGAAAGCTAGAAAGTCGAATTTCTATGAAATTTACCATCACTCCTGGAAGGACTTTTTTTTGCTTGGTTGCAAGGCAAGGAAATATCATCCCAGGAAGCCACTCGTAAGGTGGCCTTTCTCGTTGATATCCCCTAAGTGTGAAGGGTTAACAGCCTCATTGTGTAAAGAGCCTTTTCTAGTGTTACACAAGGACTAGGTTGTCTAGGGGCCTGTAGAGTCTTTTTGCCTAAGTCAGTGTCTTCCTTCTACCCCAGACCTCCTGTCCTGCTCCAAAACATTTCAAAGAAATTTCTCTCCACTGTTGACATAGTACACACTGTTATACTCTCTCTCTCAGCTACTGTCTCTGTTAGGCAATCATATTCCCTGTTTGTGCTTCCTGAGGGTTCACGTGGAGAGGCTGTAGATCCCTTCTTGACCTGTTTGTTACCACCCCTCAGGTGGACTACTTTTGGGCATCCCATGGTAAAAACTAAAGTCGGATACACACCATTTGTTTTTTTTTTGTGGAGCCCAGCTGGTTCCATGAGAACAAAACTGTCTGCTTTGGTCGGAGAAACTGTACTAACCATGCAAGGTTAGTCCAGCGATCTCCCCCGCTGAGCTGTTGTGTTCTGTGTTCACTTCAGGGACCATGAGCTTATAGCAGAACTTTTCAGCAGACTCTGCTAAACAAAGCGATAGCTCTGATCAGCGGATGTTAATCCCCCGCACTGATCTTCCTCCTTGCAAACCCGGTAACCTGTGGCTACCCTGCAGCCGCCGGGTTCCCGCCTCTCCCACCAGCTTCAGGGCAGCCACAGGGGCTTTAAAAATATTTTTCATACACCTCCCCCTGTTCTGCTGGTTGGCATTACCTCTTCCCCCTCCCACCCTCTGCAGCTGCTGATTTGGGACACAAGCTGTCAGGATGGAGAGTTGTGGGGGAGAGAGTGGGGGGTCGTAAACCTGTATTTACCACCTCACTCCCCTTCCTTTCCTTATATGGGAACAGTGAGCAATCACTACTGATCACTTCTGTGTCCATTCATCACCGGAGCATAGTAAACAGTGTTTACTTCACATCTGTGAATGAATAGGAATCTCTATACAGACTCCAATTCATTAATGTACAGTGCAGCTCAGGCTGCAGAGAAAGGGACTGCCTTCAGTCCCTTTCTCGACCTCTGATATCTCATCAAAGCCCCCACCCAAAAAAAATAAAAAAAAATAATACAAAATATTAAAAAATAAAATTGTAAAAAATAGAATAAAATAAAAAAAACCATAGTAAGTTCTTGTTCACACAGGGCATACTACAGCGTATGCCCCTGTTCACCTGTACAGGGATACACAGGTTTTCCTTGCATCCCTTTGCAGGCAGTCCCATTGATGTTATTTGGGTTGTAGCAACTGTACAAACACAGCCGTTGCTTCAAATTTGACATCCATGTGGGTCTGGGTGCATGTTGACACTGTCTGTGTTTGGGAGCGTACACCCACAAGGATGTCCGATTGGGAGCAGCAGCTATGCCCATGCAGTCGTTGCATCGCAGTTGGCATGAAAAGGACTGCCTGCATGGGTGTGAACACGGCTACTTTCCAGAACATGCTTTTTACTTACTCCTCTGCAAGAAATAAAGAAGCTTATACAGATGTTGGAGTTGTCGGCTACACTTTCAAATAGCAGTGCAGGTCTGCCATGAATGTCACAATAAATCGCGCTGCACTCGCGGGAATCCGCATCGCGGGATGCATGTCGCCCAAAAGTAGCTCCTGAACTATTGTTGGACGGCATGCGTCCCATGATGCGGGTTGCCGCGATTGCAGCACAATTTATCGTGTGACAATCGTGGCAGACCTGCACTGTGATTTGCGTTGTCATTCAAATGAATGGCATCTCAAATGTGAGTCCCGCGATCTGTCATTCATACATTGAGGCTGTCAAATCGTGGGCAGATTTGCAGCAAATTTTCCCGGCGATTCAAAACACTGTAGTGTGAATGCAGCCTAAGAATCGCATTAGGCAGTTGGTTAAAAAGAACTTTTCACATGCTGAAGGGGAAACTAGAGAGAGTTGGGCTCCATTCACACTAATGCGTTTTTTGATGCATTTTGCAGAAATGCAGGGAATTTGGGTTCCTATGGAACATATTCACATCAATGCATTTTTGTGCCTCTGCGTTTTTGGAAAGGGTCGGGGACTTTTTTTCCCCACAAAATTCAGCATTTTGCATGTTATAGACTTCAATGGGCATGCAAGAAAAATGTAAGTTTTTGACGCGTTTTTACTGTGATGTTGCCGCGATTTGCGTCTTTAAATCTGCCTAGCAACAAATTTCCCCCCCCAAAAAATAAAATAAATAAATAAATAAAACCACAAACTGCAAAATTGTGGTAAAAATGCAGTAAAAAAAATGCAGAAAGCACAGCTAAAACGCTGAAAAGCAAAATGCATAGATGTGAATCGAGCCTTAAACAGAGTTGCTCTGTTTTGTGGTAGATGATTTAAAGAACTCTGTTCAACAAATTTCTTGGTTTGCCCCGGTGTCCATCCACATGCGCGGGGTTCTTTTTTGGACAATCTGCCCTGCAAAAAATTGTTAGAAGGATTTCCATTTGTTTCAAATAGTTTTTATTCAAGTTTTCTTATAGAAATAACAAAAACATGCAAAAATAGACAAAAAGGTATGATACTCTATTATACACTTGTTCAATGCATTGTAAATATTCTACATAGGATTTAATACAATCAGAATTATATTTGGGCACAAGCAGCAGGCCCACTTTGAAACTACATATGTAGTCGGTGCGATTTTTCCCGCATTCCCAGGCACCCTAATTGTGATCAAACTCTGTCACTGGGCTCAGGACGCCACCCCCACTAACACCATATATTTTCATTACATTTATGAGTCACCAATTGTGCCCCCCATTAGGGAGAGTTACCCACCTTTCGCCCTATTCATAATTCACAGTCAAGCCTACAGTTTGTTTTATTACATATGCGTAGTCTATTCATACCTTGTTTGTATAGGTAGATTTTTAATATGATTATGAGTGGTAAAAATGCACAAAACATAAGGAAAAAGAACTAGTATCAAAACTTTGAGAGATATACCTGATGATTTTAATATTTGAGTATCATTAGGTTATTATTCAATCATCAGTTGGTTAGCAAGAGATCCAAGAGTTCCAGCATGGATTGAAGTTTGTTAAATTGTTGGAACACACTGCAAAATGCTTTTCGTATAGGTATTGCGTTTTGACTCTATACATTACCTCTGAAATATTAGGGGCAGAAGTAGTCTTCCATTTTGATGTGATGGTTAGTTTAGCTGAAATGAGGATATGCAGTACAAGGGCTCTAAATTGCTTAGGTATATTTTGTATGTTAAGATTAAGCAATGCTAATTGAGGAGTTGGCTTTATAATAAGTCCAGTAACTGTTGTTACGAGGGATAATACCGTATTCTAAAAGCTCCTAACTTCTTTACAGTCCCACAGAATATGTAGGATACTACATTTTTCCCCACACAGTCTCCAGCAAGCAGATGAAGATGTTGGAAATATTTGTGTGAGTCTAACAGGGGTTAAAGCGGAGTTCCCCCTAATTAAAAGTCAGCAGCTACAAAAAGTATAGCTGCTGACTTTTAATAAACAGACACTTACCTGTCCCACGGTCCAGCGGTAATGCCGATGCCTCGCTCCTCACCCCCCTCCCCTCTGCGGCGCCTGCTTTACAACTGTGGGTGCCTGGCTGTGGCTTCACAGCCGGGCGCGCACTGTGCATACGCGAGCCGCGCTGCGCGTTCTGTATGGCCGAGCAATCTTCTGGGACCTGTGACATTTCCCAGAAGATTGCAGGGAGGGAGAGGTGAACTTCCTTCCGGTGCCGCGGAGCCAGGAGAGGAAGTGGGAGCTGGGTCCCTGCTCCCCCCCCCCCCCCCAAAGAAAAAGACATGCCAATTGTAACATGTCAGGGGGTCACGAACAATTAAGGAAGTTCCACTTTTGGGTGGAACTCTGCTTTAAGTAGTTCCTATATGAAATTTTTAGCATAAGTTCCCAATGATTTACACAGTGAGAGTGGTGGCGGTAGTATGATCGGATGGCTTGTTGGCAGCTCCGTATGTGTAAAAACCAAGCCTAGTTCTTTCTCCCAATTGAGCATATTGGAACTCATGAACTTTTCCTTTATTTTGAAGAACAATATAGAACCAGGATAACCCTTTAGGTTTATTATAGTTATTTGAGAGATAATCCCATGTCTCTTTATGAACATTATATTGTATGTCTGGGTATTTATTATGAAGGTGGGATATTTGTATTTGCGAAAATGAAATGGGTATTGGCTGTTTTGAGAGGAGTTCCTTATAGGTCATTATATTATGTTGCAACTAGGGAAGCACTCTTAAATTGGGTATAATATACTTGTATATCCGAAGTGGGAGATTGGTGCACTGTGCCTTAGCATCTAAAGGAGACATAGAGTGGAGTTTATGTCATGCATTCAGTGTGGCATCTATTGATGGAAACGCCTTGTGAAGCACCATTAGGTGCGTTAATTTGGACAGTAATAGAGATGGCAAATTTCTGTTGCTGAATATCGATTTTTCTATGTGGACCCATAGTTTATCAGATTGTGGATCAAACCATGCTTTGATTTGGTCAGGAAGGGCCGCATAGTAGTAGTGCCTTAGGTTAGGGAAGCTCACACCTCCTGTATTTCTATGTTTCAGTAGAATTTGGAAGGAAAGCCTAGTTACCCTCTTTTCCATAGAAATTGTCTAAGTATTTTTTCTACTAAATCTAAAAAGCTTTCTAGTATAATTATTGGAATGGTTCTGAAGTAATAAATGATTTTAGGTAACAGAAGCATTTTTATAGCTGCTACTTTCCCCATCCATGATAATTCATGGGTAGATATATGTTGCAGGTAATTTTTTAATTGTTTTTAATAGTTTTGGGAAGTTTGCCTCAGAAGTAGTGGATGTTGGAAAAGCAAGGTTGACTCCTAAATACGAAAGGTTGCTATCGGTCCATCGAAAAGGGAAGTTTAGTTTGAATTGTTTCATCCGTTTTTTGGGACAACTATAGGCATAATACTAGATTTGGCAGCATTTAACTTGTAATAGGACACCGATCCAAAGAGTATACATTAGCCAATGAAGAAGCCAGATTTGTCAGGGTCAAAACCACATCATCAGCAAATAGTCCTAGTTTGTGGTTGTAACCTCCAATTTCTATTCATGTAATAGTGTTGCAAGACCTGATGGCCTCTGCCAAGGCTTCCATCAATAGAGAATATAAGGGGCGAAAGTGGGCAACCTTGGCAAGTACCATTAGTAATGCGAAACTCGTCTGATAAAACAATAGATGTGTGAACCTTAGCCGAAGGTATAGTATAAATTGCTGTAATTGCTGAGTAAATGAATCCGTTAAGGCCAAATTTTTTGAGAGTGGCACCTAAATTCCCCCAGTGCACTCTATCAAACGCTTTTTTCAGCATCTAGTGTAAGCTTAATTATGGGCGTTTTTTGACTTTCTGCAATTCTAGTGAGATAATTAGATTGTAAACTCTTCTGAGCAGGGCCCTCTTAATCCTTTTGTATTCTGTTGTATTGTACCTGTATTGTCCCCCTTTTATATTGTAAAGCGCTGTGTAAACTGTTGGCGCTATATAAATCCTGTATAATAATAATAATAATTATACAGTCTGAGGGTGCCATCTGGTGCTTGCCTTCCTTTTACGAAGCCTACTTGGTCCATCCTGACTTGGAGAGGATTAACTATGGCCATTCGGTTAGCAGAAAGTTTTGCATATATCTTTAGATCGGTATTTAATAGAGAAATTGGCCTAAAGTTCTGAGGGTGGTCCGGCTTCTTCCCTGGCATTGGCAAGGCAATAATATTGGCTTGAAGCATTTCTTTCGGAAAAGAATAATGTTTTTAAATGTGGTAGGAGAATATGGGAAAACGTTTGATAGTATTCGGCTGAAAAGCCATCAGCGCCTGGTGATTTGTGTGCTGGCAAAAATCTAATGGTATCTAAGATCTCTTTTTCTGAAATTGGATAAGTGAGGGAGCTTAACCGGCTCGCGTACATTTACTGCTGCAGAGTGGCAGCGTCCCGCAAACTGCCGTCTATAAATGGCGGCTTGCACATGCGCTGTAACGGGCGGGGGAGCGCCAGCGGCGGTGCGCTCTCGTGCCGGCGAGCCGCGATTGCTTGCCAGAAAGGTAGAATGGGGAACCGCCATTGTAAACACAGCGCTTCCCCGCTCTGTCAGTGGGCATTTAAAAGAATCTACTGATTCCTGTCACTGGGATCAGTTAGATCTCTTATGCCCATGGTAGCCCAGCCCCCTCACTGTTAGAACACGCCTAGGGAACACAGTTAATACCTAGATCTCCCCCTGCAGGTTAACCCCTTCACTGCCAATGACATTTATACAGTAATCAGTGGATATTTAAATTTCTGATCACTGTATGTCATTGGTCCCAAAAAAGTGTAAAAAATGTCCGACATGTCCGCCCCAATATTGCAGTCCCGATAAAAATCGCAGATTGCTGCCATTACTAGTAAAAAAAAAAAAAAATTGTAAAAACGCCAGAAGTGAATTCTCATGGTTTGTAAACGTGGCAACTTTTGCGAAAACCAATCAATAAACGCTGATTGCCATTTTTTTAAGCAAAAATATGAGGAAGGATATAAATCGGCCAAAACCGATGAATAAATTTGTTTTTTTATATTTGTTTTTTGGATTTTTATTTTAGCAAAAAAATAAGAAATATATATATATATTTTTTTGCAAAATTGTCGCTCTTTTTTGTTTATAGCGGTGATCAGAAATGATGCAGAGGTGATCAAATACCACCAAAAGAAAGCTCTATTTGTGGGGAAAAAAGGACGCAAACTTTGGGTACAACGTCGCACAACCGCGCAATTGTCAGTTAAAGCGACACAGTGCCGAATCGCAAAAAGTGTTCTGGTCCTAACATGGGAAATCCCATGTTCTTAAGTGGTTAACGCCGTGTCATTTAATTTAGGCAGGTTTACTGATCTTAAATTGTAATTTATTTTGGTTTCAGTTGGTTGTGGAGTTATCTCATCAGAGCTGAGATTATAGAGATCTTGATAATATTTTTGAAAAGCATTAGCAATTTTAGAAGGGTGATGTATTAAGTTAACACTGTTGTGGGTCTTTAATGGAACTTAATTTTATGCGTTGCTGTTTTTTACATAGATAGTTGGCCAAAAGTTTACCTGCCTTATTGCCTTGTGCATAATGCAAAGCTTTAAAGCATTTTAAGGATGATTTATGTCCTGCTATAAGAGATCAAAGTACCAATTGTCTGCAGTTGAAAAGGTCAGTTTGAATTTTTGGGGTAGGGTTTTGTTTGTGTTGAGCTTCTAATGATTTGAAGTTTGTAAGTGAATTGGTTAACTACTTCAGTAGCAGAAATTTTCAGCTTTCTAGCACTGTTGCAGTTTGAATGACAACTGCGCGGTCGTGCAACACTGTACCCAAACACATTTTTTATCATATTGTTCCCACAAATAGAGCTTTCTTTTAGTGGTATTTGATCACCCCTGTGGTTTTTATTTTTTGTACTACAAACAAAAAAAGACCGAACATTTTGAAAAAAAAAAGTTTCTCTTTGTTTCTGTCACAAAATGTTGTATATAAGTAAATTTTCTCCTTCACTGATGGGCACTGATGTGGCTACACTGATGGGCACTGATGAGGCAGTACAGATTGGCACTGATGAGGTGGCACTGATGATGAGGCACATATATGCAGCACTGACGGGCACTGATAGGTGGCACTGATATGCGGCATTGATGGGCACTCATAGGCGGCACTGATGGGTGGCACTGATAGGTGGCACTGGTGGGCACTGGTACATGGCACTGTATACAGCACTGTTAGGGATGGCACTGGCAGGCATCACATATGGGCACAGTGCATCCCTACAGTGCACTGTATACCTCTTACCTGGTGGTCTAGTGTGGGCTCCCTGGTGGTCCCTGGGTGGCCTCCAGATCGTCTCCCTGGTGGTCCTGGGCGGCCTTCTCATGGTGTCCCTGGGGGGCTCCCTGGTGGTCCTGGGCAGGCTCCCTGGTGGTCCAGTTAGGTGATCCTGAGGGGGGCTGCACTGATAAATATTCACTGCAGACCCCCCTGTTAGGAAAGCAGCCGATCGGCTCTCCACTACTCAGGTCTGCAGACCTGAGTAGAGGAAAAGCCGATAAATGGCTCCTCCTGTTTACACTGTGCCCAGCTGTAATTGGTCATGGTTGATCACATGGTAAAAAGCTTCAGATGGAAGCTTTTTACCTCGATCGGTAATGCGGTGGGTCAGACTGACTCACAGCGCCACCGATCACCGCGATGCACGCCCCCGCGGGTCATCCTGAGGACGTCAATAGACACCCAGTCAGGATAACGAAGCCACCGCCCAGCCGTCATTTGTCAATAGGCCGGGCGGAGAGTGGTTAAAGTATTGACCTTCTGCTTCTTTTCTCTTCCGTTCACTGACAGACGCAGCCTTCTTATGACACATGGGGTTATGCTCATCCTACTAGGAGTAGACTAGGCAAAAACAAACAAAAGCTTAGGTTGGCCCCTCTTGCCTTCTCTTTTCTTCGTCTTCCAGTTATGAAATTGGTGAGAGGCGGGCCGGATAACTGTTTACTGCCGACCCGCCACCGAAGCAATAGGACTGACCCACAGATAACTGCAGGAGTCCTACTGGGCGCCCCCGCACGTAGCGCCACTAGCCACCGCGACACTCAGTCAGACTGGGTGGCGTAATGGCTAGCTCCATTTTTCGAAGGTAGACTTCGAAAAATGGTACACTAGTTGGTACTGGTTAATGTCGACCCGTGTCACATTTGTCCTCCTCGGTAAATAGCCGAAAAGGAGATGAGTCCAGGACAGAGAATA
>BLSH010317150.1:211151-231789 GCA_018402905.1 Glandirana rugosa
CCGGATAAAAAGAGCAGCTTTGGGACGTCCCCATGTGTCATAAGAAGGCTGCGTCTGTCAGTGAACGGAAGAGAAAAATAGATTTTTTGTATAACTTACCGTAAAATCCTTTTCTCTGAGTTCACTGACAGACGCAGCACCCACCCCTCTGCGTTGGTTTTGTACGGCTTGTTACGAACTGATGTGCTGTACAGGGCAGGGGGATTATATGCTGAGGTGAGGACGGCCCCCTGGGAGGGGCCAACCTACGCTTTTGTTTGTTTTTGCCTAGTCTACTCCTAGTAGGATGAGCATAACCCCATGTGTCATAAGAAGGCTGCGTCTGTCAGTGAACTCAGAGAAAAGGATTTTATGGTAAGTTATACAAAAAATCTATTTTTCCCTAGCCGCTGCTTGAATGAGCAGGCCTCTACTATATGCCTTGTGTGCACACCACAGTGACACAATATCTACGTGAGAGTTATGGTTTACTTCAAAATATTCTTTTAGTAGCTCAGTTCTTATGGTGAGGTTAGACAATAGTATAACATTGTTCCTCCATAAGTAGGCAGGATTGTATGAATTTTGTTCCTTCAAGATAATAGAGATTGGAGCATGGTCCGCCCATGTTATTGAGTGTATGGTGATCTCAACAGTTCTTTGAAAAAGGGTGAAATCAGACAAAAATAAGTCAATTCTTGAATAAGAATCGTGAGGCGCTGAATAATAGGTGAAATCCCTTTCTGTGGAATTGACACATCTCCAAGAGTCAAATAGATTTGCTTCTAATAAAAAGAGTTTTGGTTCATATCTGTGTGATTTCTGAGAAGAGGAGCAGTCTAAAGAACTATCAACTACACTGTTAAAGTCTCTGCAAATAAGTAGTGATCCTTGAAGGACTTTATCTATACGCTTCTTGAGAGAGCGTAGAAAAGCTGCTTGTCTAGTATTGGGAGCATACATGTTTACAATAGTGTACAGCACATTATTTACCCCACAGATTAAAATAACAAATCTTCCGTTGTTGTCACAAATAGTTTAATGAAGTTGGAACGCCACTGTTTGATGGCAATACCCCTCGTTTCTTAACTGAGGGACACGCTTTAAAGATATGTGGAAAGGCCTTGTTGGTGCATTTGGGCTGTTTATCCCAGGCAAAATGTGTTTCTTGAACACAAAGTATGTCCCCTTTAAGGTTTTTCTCTTCCTGCCACGTAAATATATTTAGGTTATGTAATTCTGTAAGGTTACCTGTAGATGGCATTGCTGGATAGTAGTGGAGTTGTATGTTTAAAGTTATACAGCGCGGATACTGAGTTCTACACATAGGAGCAATTATGATGGTGGGTCTTCAGCACATCTCTTTGGTACACAAAAAACCTGGAGAACTAAAGAAGATAGAACAGAAAAACATATAAAAAAGGTGAAACAAATCAGTGTGCAAAAACTTTTGCTCCATCATATTGGGGGTTCATGCTCCCACAAACCCATCTCAGTCATCCTGTTCAGATGAAATCTAGAGGCTTAGCACCTAATAGGTGCCTGCAAAGCACTGTAATCACCCAGGGTTTACTTTTTGCCATTTTGAAGACACCTTCTATGGGTTGGGGATTTGGCAGGGGAGTCCCAATCATACAGAATTAGTTTCTATTGTTTTGCTAACGTTATGCCATTTTCCAGGTTAATAATAGCATATGTCTTCTTGTCTCTCTGGTAATGAGAATTTTTGTAGGAAATCCCCAGGAATATGGAATTTTGTTATTTTGCAGGATTTTGGTTAGAGTAGCTAGATTTTTACGTGCCAACATAGTGTGTTGTGAGAGATCTGTTTACACAGAAATACCAGCATAGGCGTAGTGGTGTGTTTTTCCTGGCAAGTCTCATCAGGTCATCTTTAATATGGAAAAAGTGTATATGCGCTATGACATCGCTCTGCACTCTTTCGGGCAGATGCTTACGTTTAGGCAGGTGGTGAGCGCGATCTACCATCACCTCCCTGTCAGGGATTTCAGGCAGCAATGTGGAAATAAATTGTTGGACATATTGTCTTAGGTCAGACAGTGGTACAGACTCATCCACCCCTCTTAGCTTGACATTATTCCTTCGCGACTTATCTTCGAGGTCTGCTAATCTGCTTTTTATAGTCTGCGTGTCCTCCTCTGTCCCATTATAAGCATCTACTAGTTCGTTATGAGCTGCAGCAAACTCCCCCATTTTGTCTTCCGCATGGCTCACTCGGTCCCCTATAGCAGAGACATCAGCTTTCAGCTGAGTAACACAGTCCATCATGTCTCTATGTAAGGAGCCCCTTAGTGTAACCAGCATGTCTCTCATCATGGTGTCAGTGAGTGGCTGTCCTGAGGTGGGGAAGTCATGGATATGCTGTATGAACTCTTTAGTGCTGTCCTGTGACATGTTATGTCACCCCAGCTCACCTGGATATCTATGCGATCAGGAGCGCTTCTGTGTGGATTTTTGTGGGCTCTGTATACGGGAGGCACTCGGTAATGATCTGCTGCTGTGTCCCAGAGAGGAGGCCTGGTAATGCTGCTCAGGGAGACCCGCTGTGCTGGCCGCACTGGGATCCGGAGGCCGTGGCGCCATCTTGGGGCCTAGGTGTGCTCGCTGACCTGAAAAAGTCCTGTGAGCTTTCAGGGCCCGTGGTCCATTTTTCTCTTGCGCATTTTGGATCTGGGTGAATCTGGAGAAGAATTTGCCTCAGATAGCTGCCCTTCATCGCGCGATGTCGTTTGATGCTAATGGGTTAAGCTGGCGCTCTCTCCTCACTCTGCCATTTCCTCAGCCGCTGGCCACGCCCCCCAAGTTTTTTATTTTTCATGGGGAATGCTTATTTGGAGCTGACTTGTATAAATAAATAAATTCAAAATATTTCTGGAGTAAATGGCTCCCTCTTCTTTCTCAAGATAAGGGTAAGTATCCAGAGTATAAAGCATCCGCTCCTTCAGTTTCCTGTTCTAGTTCATCTAGGCAGTCCTTTTGGTGTTTCCAGACTTCTGGGCCCAGAGGAAAGACTCAGGACCAAGGGCAAAAAAGGGCTTGATAAGCTAAGTCCGCTAAACTGGAATCTAAGTCCTCTTCACAGTGAAAGGATGCCCCCCACTCATTCAGGTAGTGGGGAGGCTGCTGGCTTTTTCAGAAACTTGGCAAAAGGTGATTTCAGACAATTTGGTCCTTTCTACAGTCAAGGGTACAGGTTGGAGTTTGGGACATTTCCTCATCCATGGTTTATGAGGTCAAATGTTTCTGCAAAACAGCAGAAGAGGGCATTACTGTTTTAGGTGCTCAATTGTGTTCTGGCACAGGGGGTAATTAGGTTGTATTTTCTTCAATCTTTTACCGGTCCCAAAACCAAATGGCAATGTGTGGCCGATTCCGGACCTCAAAAATCTGAACAAGTTTCTCAGAGTTAAGATATATTGTGTGGAGTCACTGCATTCAGTGGTTGCCTTCTCCAACAGGGGGATTTTCTAGAATCAGTGGACATCTGAGATGCATATCTCCATGTTCCAAATTTTCCCACACATCAGAAGTTCTTGCGATTTGTGATAGAGGACTAGCACTTTCAGTCTGTGGCCCTGCCTGCATATTTAGACAATCTGTTGGTCAGGGCAAAATTTAATGTGTCGCTCACGGTCCGTACACTGGAAAGTTTGGGCTGGGTTCTGAATGTGCAAAAATCAGCATTGGAACTGGCGCAGAGTCTGGAGTATCTGGGCCTAATCTTGGACACTGTCTAGGCGAAGATGTTTTTTTCCTCCTGAAAAGTGCTTTTCTCTGGGAAATCAGTGTCTGCACTGAAATCTAAAATCTCCCTCAATTTGTCCCTGAATGAGACTGCTGAGGGTTCAGTCGCTGGACTGCCGAATGTACCTATGTCCCAGTCGGCTTCAGGCATTTAACTGGTGGATGGCTTCTTGGAAGTTGGAAGCAGGAAAGTAATTTCTTCCATTTGCCTGGACGGTGATGACTATGGATGCCAGTCTGATAGGATGGGGAGCTGTTCTGGGGTCCCTTTCGGTTCAGGGGATGTGGTTTCCTTAGGAAAGGATTTTACCCATCAGCAAGCGGTTGGCCTCACTTTGTTACACTGGACGAGGCATCTACAAGGGCTTTCTAGTCAGAGTCCAGTTGGACAGGGCCATGGTTGTGGCATAGATCGGTTATCAAGTAGGCATCAGGAGATGTGCTGCCCAGAGGGAGGCATATCTTATTCTGTCTTGGGCAGAGCTTAATTTTCCTGGCCTTGTCGGCAGTGCATATCCCAGGTGTGGAAACAACTTCCTCAGTCGTCAACAATTGGCTCCGGGAAGTGGTCTCTTCAACCCAAGGTATTCAGGGTGCTTTGTGAGTGACTGGGCACACCCTTTGTAGATCTTCTAGCATCCAGATTCAATACAAAACTGGACAGATTTGTCTCCAGGACGAGATCTGCAGGCAATTGCGGTAAATGCCCTAGTAATGCCATGGGGCTGTTTCTCTGTAATTAATGCCTTCCCGCCAATTCAGCTTCTTCTGTGTCTGTTACGCAGACTTCAAGAGGACGGCCCATGGGCGCTTCTAGCTCAGCCAGACCTCCTTTCACAGGGTTCAATATTGCATTCTGCTTTACAGTTGAAACCCAGGTGTTGAAGGATGGAGGATTTTCTGAAGCGGTCATTTCCACGTTATTGCAGGAAGCCCTCTTCCAGAAGTATTTACCATAGGACTTTGATGTCTTATGTGTCCTGTTGTGAGGCTAGGGACTTTCATCCCTGTAAATATTGATTTATTGCAGGAAGCCCTCTTCCAGAAATATTTACCATAGGACTTGGAGGTCTTTATGTGTGATTTTGTGAGGCTAGGGAGTTTCATCCCTGTAAATTAATGCCTTCCCGCCAATTCAGCTTCTTATTGCAGGAAGCCCTGCACGTTATTGCAGGAAGCCCTCTTCCAGAAATATTTACCATAGGACTTGGAGGTCTTATATGTCCTGTTGTGAGGCTAGGGAGTTTCATCCCTGTAAATGAATGCCTTTCCACCAATTCAGCTTCTTCCATGTTTGTGACGCAGACTTGTAGAGGGCAGCCCATGGGCGCTTCTGGCTCAGCCAGACCTCCTGTCACAGGGATCAATATTGCATTCTGCTTTACAGTTGCTAGATTTACCGGCTTGGCTATTGAAACCCAGGTGTTGAAGGATGGAGGATTTTCTGATGCGGTCATTTCCACGTTATTGCAGGAAGCCCTCGTCCAGAAGTATTTACCGTAGGACTTTGAGGTCTTATGTGTCCTGTTGTGAGGCTAGGGAGTTTCATCCCTGTAAATATTTGATATGACATATTTTGGCTTTTCTCCAATCAGTGGTGGGATTGAATTTGGCCTTAAAGTGGTTGTCAACTTGTGACAACCACTTTAACCTACAGGTAAGCCTATGATAAGGCTTACCTGTAGGTGCCCTGCATATCTCCTAAACCTGTACGGTTCAGGAGATATGCAGTGTATTTGCTGTGCCGACGTCATGTCGGCACATGCGCAGTGAAGAAACGGCCTCCGTGCCGTTCCTCCACTGCGATCGTGCCGTGACTCTGGCCAGTCACAGCGCCGGAGTCGTGGCCCCGGAAGGAAGAGGGGCAGAAGATGGATGCGGCCTGGAGCGGGGACATCGTTGGACGCCGCAGGCTTCGTTTGTAGGTAAGTGGCACATAATGGGCTACAATGCAATACATAGTAGCCCATTATGATTCTACTTTACAGGGGAATGTAAATCTGGGTTTACTTCCTCTTTAAATACCATTAAAGGTCAAGTATGGGCCATGACAGTTTTTTCCAAAGACCAATTGCTTTTCATTCATTGGTATGCACATTTGTCCTGGGGGTAACCCGTACGGTTCCGCCCATTAGGTTACCTTTGTTTTCATGGGATCTGAATTTGGCCTTGTCTGTTTTACAGAATCCACATTTTGAGACAATTCTTGAGATTCCATTAGTTCTTTTGACTCAGAAGGTCATTTTTTAGTTGCAATTACTTTGGCAAGAGGGATCTTGGAATTGCCTGCTCCTTATTGCAAAGAGCTGTTTTTGGTATTCCATCATGATTAAGTGGTACTTTGTCCTCCCCTGTCTTTTTTCAATTTTTCATCTTAATCAGGATATTGTTTTGCCTTCATTTTTTCCCAGGCCTCAGTCACTGGGAGACAATGCCCTGCACACATTAGATGTGGTTTGGGCTGTCAAGATGTATTGGAGAATGTCTGCAGCACTCAGACTCATTGTTCATCCTTCCTAAAGGTCCTAGGAAGGGTCAGACAGACTACTAATTAGACCATTTCACAATGGATTTGTTAGCCTATTGTCCAAGCCTATGGCTTGAAAGGTAAGGTTCCACCCTCTCAAGTAAAGACTTACTCTACCAAAAGTTTTGCAACCTCTTGGGCTATCCATCACCAGGTGTCAGTGGCTCAGCTTTCCAAGGCTGCAACCTTGTCTTTGGTACACACCTTCGCAAGGTTTTACCAGGTGGACTATGGAGAATGATTCCTTTGGCCGTAGTGTATTGGCTGCTGAGGAGTAGTTCTTTGGGCCTGACGGTGGCTGCTGTGTCTCCATCACCTCATGTACATTGCTTTGGGACATCCCTGGTAGTCATGTTTTATAGCCTGCTCTGTGTCTCATGAAGTATAACCTGCTCTGTGTCTCATGATGTACAAAAAAGTAACTTTAAATTTTGTATTTACATTTAAAATACATTGCTTGAAGAACATAACAGGACACAGAGGTCCATCCCCTTATTTATGGGAGCTCATTGCTTGCTACAAAACTGAGGGGCTTCCTGAGTAGGAGGGGTTATATAGGGTACTTCCTGTCTGTATTTTTTGCCAGTGTTCATTCACTTCTAGGTGACATAACCCAGGTAGTCATGATTTATAGCCTGCTCTGTGTCCCATGATGCACTCCAAGAAATTGATTTTACAGGTAAACATGGAGGGGTTGTATAGAACAGTGTTTCTCAACCTTTTACGGCAAAGTACCCCTGCAAGTCTAAAATAAATTCCTAAGTACCCCAGTCTTGAGAAAGTGATGGGCACTGATAGGTAGCACTAATAGACGGCACTAAAAGGGGTCACTAATAGGAGGCACTGATGGGAGGCACTGATGAGGCTGCACTGATAGGGGGCACTGATGAGGCTGCACTGATGAGGCTGCACTGATGAGGCTGCACTGATAGGAGGCATTGATAGGTGGCACTGATAAGGGGCACTGATGGCTGGCCATGCTGGCATGTGTAGTTCCCGAGCAGGTAGAACTCACCTTTTTTTCCTGTCTGCAGTGTGGCGTGGAGATCAAGGAGCTGCAGCAGGCATCTTCACACATCCGAGGCATGCTGGAGAGGGGGGTGGGAGAACATGGAGCCGCCTAATGACCCTTGTCAGTCAGCCCTGGCCGGGGAAACATCATCCAGGCAGCGTGATGGGCTCCATTGATGACAGGACCCCGGGCAGCTGCCACCAGCCTGACACCCCCCCCCCCACACACACACACGGGGCGGACCGATTCCCCGTTGGTGGCACAGTGCCACGCAACACGACTACAACCGGGGACTGTATGTGTGCGGGAGACGGGACTCGAGAGACAGAGCACTGGGCGTACTACCTGCCCTTGGTTCACGTACCCCCAGGGATACGCGTACCATGGGTTGAGAAACCCTGGCAGAAAGGATCTTCCAGCAGCTTTTTTGCCAGTATCCAAGCACTGAAAGATAGTTACATATTACCCAAAGTAAAGACTCAAGCTCCTGTGTCCTGTACACCAAGAAATAGATTTACTACTATTTTTACCAAAAATATGTAAAAGAATATATATCGGCCAAAACCGATGAATATTTTTTTTAATGGATTTGTACTTTAGCAAAAAGTAAAAAATATTGTTCTTTTTTCCAAAATTGTCGCTCATTTTTTGTTTATAGCGGCGATCAGAAATGACGCAGAGGTGATCAAATACCACCAAAAGAAAGCTCTATTTGTGGGGAAAAAAGGACGCAAATTTTATTTGGGTACAACGTCGCACGACTGCGCAATTGTCATTCAAACTGCGACAGCGCTGAAAGCCAAAAATTGGTCTGAGCAGGAGGGGGGTTTAAGTGCCCAGTAAGGAAGGGGTTAAGTTGGTGTACTTGGTGTTTTCTTTCTTTTTATCACTATTCTATGCATAATATTGCGTTGTACATACAAAGATATTTTTGGCCACGTACACATTATCCAGGTTTTGCTGTGATCTCTCCTGATGTCAATTGTCTAATTGTTCAATCTCTTGATTGTTTAATTACTATGTATGTTTGGTTATATATATGCACTGTTCACATATTTTGGTCAAGCTATGAGTAAGCACCTACTGTAGGGTGCGAAACGCGTCAGCTGGACCTTTCGTTCGTTGTCTATATCACCCTTTGATGCAATAAAATCGTTTTTGGAAATTGGATCGTTTGAGTGCGGCTACTTCCAACCTTGTTGCTGTTACTAATAAGTCAGGTCTTAAAAAAATAATATGCATTTGGTACAGAAAAAAAGCTGTTTCTAGTCCTCTAGGACTTCAGCTTCTTATATTCAACTTTTTAACTTGTTTTTCTTCTCTTGTTCAGCAATTTTTTCCTTGACATGTCAATTGAGATGCCTCGAAAAATTGAAGATATATGTTCTTATACACACAGCATAAAAAAAAAAGTAAGTAAGAAAGATCTATAACTCTCATGTATGTTCACAAACCAAAGTGTGCACCCATTGAAATATGTTTTTTCTGAATTGTTACAATAGGTTAAACATAACATTTTTTATAAGAATATAACACAAGGAAAGTAGAACTGAATATTTCTCTATGCAATTTACTTCTATTCTTTTTTAATTCTTTATTAGATAAGGATAGCAATACAATATGCTGTAACAGTCAACAAAGACACTAGCTAGTGTATGAGCGACAGAGAAAAAACAGTTGATTGCCCAGTTGACAATGACAGAGTGTATCAATAGGTATATGGAACAAAAGACATTGTAATTCTATGGTAAAGGGACATAGCAGTTGAGTTCTATGAGTTACTGTGGGACAATTATATAGATTACTAAATGCCTAAGCACTTAGGCGTGCGCAGGGGGTGTGCCTGGGCATCCCCTAATCACCCTGTGTGGTGCAGATTCCCCCTGATGATATTTCACCAAAGCCCCCCAACGGACTCCTAAAAAAAAAATGTAAAATAAAATAATAAAAATAAAATACTGGCACCGTCCACTGCCCTACTGACACCAACCTCTGCCCTACTGACAAGTCCACAGCTCTACTGACACAATCCACTGCCCTACTAACACCGTTCATGTTTTAATACATTTGGGGTGCACACCCTAATGCAATAGGCTGCACACACCTATGCCTAAGCACCATGCTTATGCAACCCTTTTTCAAAAGAACAATAGATGCAATTAAAGTCATAACGGGTTTAAGGAGATAAAATGCCAGAAAGTTGTCAATGGGAAGAAGGCTTACCTTCCAACATGACAATGACTCAAAGCACACCGCAAAAATGACCACACAGTGGTTTAAAGAGAAAAGGTTGAATGCTTTTGCATGGCCTAATCAGAGCCCAGACTTAAATCCCATTGAAAATCTGTGGAATGACTGGAAGACTGCAGTCCACAAACAGCCACCATTAAATTTAACTGAACTTGAGCAGTTCTGCAAGGGAGAGTGGGCAAATATCACAAGTCTAGATTTGCAACGTTAGTAGAGCCATATCCCAAAAGACTAAAGGCTGTAATTTAAGCAAAAGGGGGTTCAACAAAATACTGACACAAGGCGGTGATCCTTTTTCCAACTCAGTGATTCTGTTTCTGATTTTTTTTTTTTTTATTTCTTTCTGACGTGTTGGTGTTGTATCTTTCTTTCACTTGGATGTTACAGGTAAATACAGCTGGATAAATAAACCATGTGTCTATCTTCATTTCAGGCTCCAAAGCAACAACGTGATTATTTTAACCTCTTAAAGACCGCTCACCACACATATACTGCGGCAGGGCGGCTTTATTGCATGAAACAATGTACCCATATGTGGTTTCATGCAATAGATACTATGGACGCGCGAGAGTGCCGTGCAAGCCTGGCAGACTTGATGTCTGCCGGCCACACGCGATCGTGCCACAAGGAGGCAGAATGGGTATCTGCCTATGTAAACAAGGCGGATCCCCGTTCTGACAGGAGACAACACTGAGATCTGTTGTTCCTAGTGATCAGGAACAACAATCTCTGTGTTGTCCCAGTAAGCCCATCCCCCACACAGTTAGAACACACCCAGGGAACACAGTTAACCCTTTGATTGTCCCCTAGTGTTAACCCCTTCCCTGCCAGTGTCATTTATACATTGATCAGTGCATTTTTATAGCACTGATCACTGTAATAATGTCACTGGTCCCCAAAAAGTGTCCCTTGGGGTCAGATTTGTCCGCCACAATGTCACAGTCCCGCTAAAATTCGCAGACCACCGCCATTACCAATAAAAAAATTAAAGTCCATAAATTATCCCTTATTTTGTAGACGCTATAAATTTTGCGCAAACCAATCAATATATGCATATTGCGTTTTTTTTTTTCCACCAAAAATATGTAGAAGAATACATATTGGCCTAAACTGATGAATACATTTAATTTTTATATATTTTTTTTTGGATATGTATTATAGCAGAAAGTAAATATTGTTTTTTTTTTCAGAATTGTTGGTCTTTTTTTTGTTTATAGCGCAAAAAATAAAAACCACAGAGGTGATCAAATACTACCAAAAGAAAGCTCTATTTGTGGGGAAAAAGGAGGTAAATTTTGTTTGGGTGCATCGTCACACGACCGCGCAATTGTCAATTTGAAGCAACGTAGTGCCGTATCGCAAAAAATGGCCTGGTCATTAAGGGGGTAAATCCTTCCGGGGCTGAAGTGGTTAAAGGGGGTGATTCTTTACTATACCCACTGTGGAGAAGGGATCTGATATTGTTTTGATCTCTGACATATGTTTTCCTTTTGCGTCATACAAAAAGTCTTTAATCCACGAGCATGAATCTTTTGGCAGGATGCTGTATCCTCCACACATCACAGGCAGAGTATGGAGGGTTTTTTAGCAATCAGACTTTTAGGCAACACAAGATTCCTATCTCTTTTTCTGTTCCAAATACTCCAAGGATCACAGTGCCGTATTTAAATACACATCATCACACTGGCATGCCTTTTCATTTTTTAAAATTAATTTTATTTATTTATTTATTTTTTGCTACGTGTTGGGAATGATTGCAGAAAATATGCCTTTTGCTTGAGGTATTCATCCAACATATACTGCATGTTTTAACTGATGTGCATACTTTGCTGCTGTTATTCCTCAAAAAGCCTGAAGCCATTGAAGTAAATGCTTAGTATGGCTTAAAAACTGCATGCAACATTCAGATTAGCACAGCACAATGCCTAAAGAGCACAAGAAGTGTGTACTAGTGGCTCCTTGCAAGTGTCCCCTTTTAGCATCTTTTAGCACATGAACAGCATAAAAGTCTTTCTATCGTTCATTAAGTAATAGATTTATTAACACTAAGCAATCCTGGGATTTACTGCTACTTCCAGGAGAGATGGAAACTAGGCACATAGAAACTGAAGGCCAAATATATCCTAGGACTTATAATACCTCCAGCCTAACAGCTGTTTTCAGTTACGCTTAGGTCCTCAGGAGAATAGATGTCTCTTCCCCCTCCTGCTGTATTTTTCATTCAAATTGAAAGATTTCTACTATCAAGGGATACTGGTAGATTCATACTGATATTGAAAATCCTGGATGCCTCTCCAGCTAGCCAATTAGCACAGGATTTCCACGTTAGTTCTCTGGTATTCCCTCTGCTACAGTCTTGTGGTGGGCAATGACATCTCACCTATGTTCCATTGGAATAGAACTTAACAATTAAGCTCTGGCCAAATATCTGGCGATTGCTGGCTGAATGTCAGGACCAGAGCTGTGGCAGTTCCTCTGACCTTGTTTGTGAAGACTCTATGCGTTGAGTGTGTGCAATTTTTTTTTTTTCAATTTTCTTGGAATTTTTGGAAAAGAAATGGCAGGTTTTTCTAGTCCATTTAGTGTACTGGCGCTCTCTATGCAGCGGTTCTACAGTCAGCAGTGACTACTCCTCTGTGTTTGTTAGTAGAAAACTAAATTTTCAGTTACCTTATACTACTAGCTTGCCTTCTACTTTATGTAATTAGCAAGCTGGCCTCATGGGGGTGCCCATCCTCTTTATTTTTAGATCTTGATCTGTAATTTCTTTATCGTACATCACGGGACACAGAGTGTTAATTCATTACTGCTGGGTTATACGCTACCTTCCCCTCTCTTTTTTAAAAAAAAAAGAGATTAAGAAGTTCCTGGCTTTTGCCTGCAGTACCAGTGCTACAGACACCAGAGGGCGCTGTTCTGCAGGACTAAGCTTACTGTTTAAAAAAGAAAAAGGTGTGTCTCTTTAAAAGCAGGAAGTGGAAGCCAGCACCTTTAAAAGGGCTGGCATGGTGTTGCCCCACTTCCGACTGCATAGGGACACAGAGCTGGAGTCCTGAGGGCACATGAGTCTGAAGGGGTCTGGGCATGGTGACGGCAGGTAAGATAAGCCAGGGAGAGACTGTGTTAAATGGCTGGTCTGTTCACAGAGCTCTTCTTTAACCACTTTAAGACCGAGCCTCTTTTTGAAGTTTGGAGGTTATCAGTTAAAAACAGGTTTTTTTGCTATAAAATTACTTAGAACCCCCAAACATTATATATTTTTTTTCTAAGACCCTAGAGAATAAAATGGCGGCCATTGCAAAACTTTATGGCACACCGTATTTGCGCAGCGGTCTTAAAAGCGCAATTTTTTTTAAAAAAATTCAGTTTTTTGAGTTAAAAAATAAGACAACAGTAAAGTTAGGTCAATTTTTTTCCGTATTGTGAAAGAAAATGTTACGCCGAGTAAAATGATACCCAACATGTCATGCTTCAAAATTGCGTCCGCTCACGGAATGGCGACAAACTTTGCAACATAAAAATCTCCATTGGCGACGTTTAAAAAATTCTGCAGGTTAGCATTTTTGCATTACAGAGGAGGTCTAGGGCTAGAATTATTGCTCTCGCTCTAACGATCGCGGCGATACCTTTTGCACACCGTTTTCATATGTGGGCGGGACTTACGTATGCGTTCGCTTCTGCGCGCGAGCTCGCAAGGACGGTGCGCTTTAAATTATTATTTTTTTTTAAATTATGTATTTTACTTTTTAATTTTTATTTTTACAACTTTTTAAAAAAAAAAAAAATTTTGATCACTTTTTTTCCTATTACAAGAAATGTAAACATTCCTTGTAATAGAAAAAAGCATGCCAGGACCTCCAAAATATGAGATCTGGGGTCAAAAAGACCTCAGATCTCATTTTTAGACTAAAATGCAATAAAAAAAGAAAAAAAAAATTTTGAAAAAAGTGGCAGGGGAAAAAAAAAAAATGTCCCCTTTAAGAGCATTGGGCGGAAGCTACTTGTGACGTAGCTTCCGCCCAGCTTTGTTATGGAGCCGGGTGAGCGGCTTCAGCCGCTCACTCGGCACACGGACACTGCAGTGAGAGGACCCGATCATCTCCGCCGCTGCCGGCGGGTCCGGTAAGCGGCGGAGATGACCGGAAAGCGGCGGGAGGGGGGGGGGCACCTCTCCCGCCGCTGATAAAAGTGATCTCGCGGCAAATCCGCCGCTAAGATCACTTTTATCTTGCAGGGAATCGCTTGCAGAAAAAAAAGGTACCGGGGTTATGGTAGCTATCTGCTACCATAACAACGGTATTCCACTTCAAAGTACCGCCGTCAAACGACGTACGGCGGTCCGGAAGTGGTTAAGGGAAAGTGTCCTTTTTTCTGAGTTTTGCAAATGTCTTCCAGAAAGGAGAGGGGGTTGGCATTTAAGGGAGTCAGTGCACCACCACCTGCGGTAGAGAAGCCTGGGTTTACTGCCTATATTGCCTCCCCTGAAAGACCTGGAGCAACTGGCCTATCTGAGCCTTTCGCTGTGCAGGCATTGTGGCTACCTCTAATGCATCTGATCCAGCCTATGTCATTAAGGGATTTGGCTGCAGCTTTAGGGGGTCTCAAGAGCCTATGCCTCAAGGTAAGAAGAGGGAGAGGTCCTCTTCTTTGGACTCTGGTCCTAGGGGGAACCTAGCTGAGCACGGAGACACCCGTCCCCATGGAGGTACCCCTGACATGGGTCCCGATGGGGTTGAGGATGCGGTTGAGGTACCAAGGGGTGACCCGGATGAAGGTCAGACTGGCGATTCTTCTTCCGAGGAGTCGGATTCAGGGGAACCATTTTCAGCCTCTAAATCAGAGAAGCTGTTGGTGCAGGCCTTGATTGAGCGTGTAAGGTCCGGCTTTAAGTTACCCTTTGTTGAGGTGTCTGAAGCCTCATGCTCTGCTCTGGGATAGTTGCGGCCTAAGCAAACTTCCCAGGCGTTTCCAGTTGACACTCTGCTAGAGCAAGAGATGTATGCAGACTGGGATCACCCAGATCGGGTGTTCATGCCTCCTAAAAGGTTCTCTCAATTGTACTCTATGGAGGAAAAATTCAAAAAGAAATGGAGCATGCCTTTGGTAGATGCAGCAATTTCTTCAGTCAATAAAGTTTGACTTGCCCAGTTGACAATGTGCAGAGCTTTAAAGCCTGCTGATAAAAAAAACTGGAGTCTCTGCTTAAAACTTCATTAGCGGTGGCTGGGTAAGCGGTTCAACCTGCTGTAGCAGCTTTTGGCATTTGTCAGTCTGTCATGGATCGTGTCAAAAGATTGGTTAAAAACCTGCCTTCCCAAGGGGAATCTTCTGAGGAGTTATCAGAGATCCCTGCGGCTTTATGTTTTGCGATAGACGCATTAAAAGACTCAATTCACCAGATGTCCCGGTGTGTGCTGTTGCCAGTACACATGCGCAGGGTGTTATGGTTGAAGAATTGGTCCGCAGAAATGCCACGCAAAAGGTTGCTTGTTGCCTTCCCCTTTCAAGGAGAAAGTTATTTGGTGAGGAATTGGATAAATATATCCAAAAAATTTCTGGAGGTAAAAGTGCACTGCTCCCAGTTAAAAAGGTGAGTAAGCACCCTTCCTTCCTAGCGCTCCTTGACCGAGCTCCGCATCTTCCAGGCAGTTCCGATGGCCTCAGCAGGCGGGATTTAGAAGGCATCAGGGTCAGAAAAAACCCTGGACCCAGAAGTCAGCCAGGCCTAATTCCAAGTTGGCCTTGTGAAGGTGCGCCCCCACTCACAATGGTGGGGGGGAAGGTTACTGCTGTTTGCAGGAACTTGGTCAAGGGTGGGTCAGGACAAATGGGTAATTTCCACAGTAGCAGGAGGCTACAAATTGGAATTCAGGGAGTTTCCTCCCTGCCGCTTTCTGGAATCCAATATATCCATAAATCGTGTAAAAAAGGATTTATTATTCCAGGCCCAGAACACCTAAGGGTGCAGGGCGTGATTACAGAGGTTCCAACAAGCGGAAAGTTCAGTGGTTTTTTACTCAAACCTCTTCAAGGTGCCAAAACCAAACGAAGAAGTAAGGCCCATCCTGGACCTAAAGTCGCTCAATCAGTTTCTGGTGGTGCAACATTTCCGCATGGAATTGATTTGTTTGGTAGTCCCTTCCCTAAGAAAGGGCAAATATATGGCATCCATAGATATCAAGGACGCATATGTGCACATCCCGATATTCGAACCGCACCAAAAATGTCTGCGCTTTTCGGTAGATGGGCGTCATTTTCAGTTGGTGGCACTGCCTTTCGGCTTGGCCACAGCCTCCTGGGTGTTTTCAAAAGTTTTAGCACCGATATTGGAATCCCTAAGAGCAATGGGGATATCGGTCATAGGATCTGGATGATCTACTTCCCAAGGGTCAATCAAGACCAGGAGGTAGAACAGAACGTGGGCAGGATGGTTCAATCCTTAGAAAACCTAGGGTGGGTCCTGAATTTAGAAAAATCATCCCTAAGGCCTGTTCAGGTGGTGGAATATCTGGGAATGATCCTAGATACAGCCCCGGCAAGGGTTTTCTTACCAGAAACAAAAGCCAAGGACATAAAACAGATGGTAAATCTGGTAAAAACGGCAAGGCAACTTTCTATAAGACAATGCATGTGGTTGCTAGGCAAGATGGTGGCTTCATTCGATGCAGTCCCCTATGCACAACTTCACACCCAGCCCTTACAGAACACTTTTCTAAAGGCCTGGAACAAGAATTGCCAGGCATTGGATCGCCCCATGACTTTTTCTCCATTAGCAAGACTAAGCCTCTCTTGTTGGGTAAAGCTCAACAATTTGGGAAAAGGAAAGTCTTTCCTGCCCCTGTCCTGAAAAGTAGTGTCCACGGATGCCAGCCTGCTAGGTTGGGGGCCAGTCCTGGGAGAGGCATCAATACAAGGGAAATGGTCTCTTCCAGAAAGGACATTGCCTATCAATATCCTGGAGATGCAGGCAATACGATTGACCCTGGTATTCTGGTCAGCCAGGCTACAGGGTTTTTCGGTCAGGATTCAGTCCGACAACTCCACGGTGGTAGCATACATCAACCACCAGGGAGGTACCAGAAGCCTAGCGGCCTAAAAGGATGTGGATGTCATCCTAAGGTGGGCAGAGAGGAATTTGCCATGCCTATCGGCAGTGTTTATTCCTGGGGTGGTCAATTGGCAGGCAGACTATCTAAGTTGTCAGCATTTGTTACCAGGGGAATGGTATCTGCACCCCGAGATCTTTCAGCAGATCTGTCAACGTTGGGGTACCTCCGACATAGACATGATGGCATCCAGGTTCAACAGCAAACTGGACAAGTTTGTGTCCAGAACCCGGCATCCATTGGCAGTCGGGACGGACGCACTGATATGCCCGTGTGATCAGTCTTCCCTAATCTATGTATTTCCTCCAATACAGCTTCTTCCGCGATTGCTCAGCAAGATACGTGAGGAAGGGAGACCAGTGATCCTATTGGCCCAGGAGAATATGGTATGCGGAGATCGTGAGGTTAGCGGTAGGAAATCCATGGGTGCTTCCATACTGTCTGGATTTACTGGGACCCATATTCCACCGCACTTAACACTTGCTAAATTTAATGGTGTGGTTATTGAATCCAGAGTCCTAAAAGATAGAGGCATTTCGGATTCAGCCCTGCCTACTCTAATCAATGCCAGGAAACCCGTGTCTAGAAAGATTTACTACAGGGTTTGGAAGGCATACATATCTTCGTGTGAATCCAAGAAATGGCACCCTCACAAGTATTCTATTGGGAGGATTCTAGAGTTCCTACAATTAGGAGTAAGCCTGAATCTGTTCTTGGGAACAATTAAGGCTCAGATATCGGCATTGTCTGTGTTTTTTCAAAGACTGATTGCATCGCAATCCTTGGGGCGAACATTTATTAAGGGGGCTATGCGGCTGATTCTGATAAGCTGATTCTGATAAGCTGCCCTTACCCCCTTGGGATCTGAATCTGGTGTTGTCTGCACTACAGAAGCAGCCCTTTGAGCCTATTAGGCAGATTCCTTTGAGGAAGTTGTTGTTTTTTTTGGTCGCCATGACTTCAGCAAGACAAGTGTCTGAATTGGCTGCCCTGTCTTGTTAGGAACCTTTCTCGGTTTTACACCAGGATAAGGTAGTCATGTGGCCTCGGCAGGAGTGGTTTCCAGGTTTCACCTGAACCAGGATATTATTTTGCCCTCCTTTTTTCCAAGTCCACTGACTCCTGAGGAAAAGTTACTACACATACTTAATGTAGTTTAGGGCAGTTAAAGTTTATTTAAAAATGTCAGCTCCTATTAGGAAGACTGACGCATTTTTTGTTCTGCCGGAAGGCCCTAAGAAGGGTCAGGCAGTGATTAGCTCAACTATTGCTAGGTGGATTCACCAGGTCATTAGCCAGGCATATGGGCTAAAGGGTAAGGTTACACCTTTTGGTTTGAAAGCCCATTCCACCAGAAGGATGAGTACGTCATGGGCAATGCATCAGCAGGTGTCTATGGCCCAGATTTTCAAGGCTGCTACTTGGTCTTCGGTTCATACATTCACCAGGTTTTACCAGGTGAATGTTAGAGCCCAGGAGGATACTGCGTTCACACGCGGTGTACTGCGGACAGCAGTCTAGGTCCTTTGTCCAAGGGGGGCTTAGGATTACTGTGCTTCCCTCAAGGGATGTTGCTTTGGAACATCCCAGCAGTAATGAATTAACACTCTGTGTCTCGTGATGTACGATAAAGAAATAAGGATTTTTAATACAGCTTACCTGTAAAATCCTTTTCTTGGAGTACATCACGGGACACAGAGATCCCTCCTCTCTTCTTTCTGGGATACTTATTGCTTGCTTCAAAAATGGAGTAATCCCTGAGTGGGAGGGGTTCTATAGGGGGAACTTCCTGTCTATTGGTTGCCAGTGTCCATTCGCCTGAAGGTAGCGTATAACCCAGCAGTAATGAATTAACACTCTGTGTCCCGTGATGTACTCCAAGAAAAGGATTTTTACAGGTAAGCTGTATTAAAAATCCATATTTTTCTGATGCTGACGGCCAGACATGGTTTATGACCTCACAAAGAAAAGGCGGTCCTTCCAACTAGAGCTCCATTTATTAGAGCCTTTAAAAGCAAAAATACAGCCAGCACATAAGTCCTCAGTGGCTACAGCAGACGCGTTTCACACACATGTGCTTAGTCCTTGCTGATTAGTCACAAATTCAGCTCTGACTTAAATCTGCAAAGTGAGGAATAATCAAGATAAGTAATCTCTCCTGTAGATAAGTCAGAGCACATATTACATACATTTATAAAATCAAAACGCAGCTACACAGCCAATAACATATCAAGAACAATCATACACACACAGCAAAAAGAAGTAAAAAATATACATGTAAATATATACAGTATCTCACAAAAGTGAGTACACCCCTCACATTTTTGTTATTATTTTATTATATCTTTTCATGTGACAACACTGCAGAAATGACACTTTACTACAATGTAAAGTAGTGAGTGTACAGCTTGTATAACAGTGTAAATTTGCTGTCCCCTCAAAATAACTCAACACACAGCAATTAATGTCTAAACCGCTAGCAACAAAAGTGAGTACACCCCTTAGTAAAAAAAAGAAGGCCAAATTGAGCCCAATTAGCCATTTTCCCTCCCGATGTCATGTGACTCGTTAGTGTTTCAAGGTCTCAGGTGTGAATGAGGAGCAAGTGTGTTAAATTTGGTGTTATCACTCTCACTCTCTCATACTGGTCACTGGAAGTTCAACATGGCACCTCATGACGAAGAACTCTCTGAGGATCTGAAAAAAAGAATTGTTGCTCTACATAAAGATGGCCTAGGCTATAAGAAGATTGCCAAGGCCCTGAAACTGAGCTGCAGCATGGTGGCCAAGACCATACAGCGGTTTAACAGGATGGGTTCCACTCAGAACAGGCCTTGCCATGGTCGGCCAAAGAAGTTGAGTGTACGTGCTCAGCCTCATATCGAGAAGTTGTCTTTGAGAAATAGACATATGAGTGCCAGCATTGCTGCAGAGGTTGAAGGGGGTGGGGGTCAGCCTGTCAGTGCTCAGACCATATGCCGCACACTGCATCAAGTTGGTCTACATGGCTGTCATCCCAGAAGGAAGCCTCTTCTAAATATGATGCACAAGAGAGCCTGCAAACAGTTTGTTGAAGAAAGAGGATATGGATTACTGGAAACGTGTCCTGTGGTCTGATGAGACCAAGATAAATTATTTGGTTCAGATAGTGTCAAACTTGTGTGGCAGCAACCAGGTGAGAAGTACAAAGACAAGTGTGTCTTGCCTACAGTTAAGCCTGGTGATGGGAGTGTCATGGTCTGGGGCTGCATGAGTGCTGCCAGCACTGGGGAGCTACTGTTCACTGAGGGAAGCATGAATGCCAACATTTACTGTGACATACTGAAGCAGAGCATGAAACTTCCCTTCAGAGACTGGGCCGCAGGACAATATTCCAACATAACGACCTCATACACATCTACAAGACAACCACTGCCTTGCCAAAGAAGCTGAGGGTAAAGGTGATAGACTGGCCAAGCATGTCTCCAGACCTAAACCCTAATGAGCATCTGCGGGGCATCCTTAAATGGAAGGTGGAGGACCACAAGGTCTCTAACATCCACCAGCTCTGTGATATCATCATGGAGGAGTGGAAGAGGACTCCAGTAGCAACCTGTGAAGCTCTGGTGAACTCCATGCCCAAAAGGGTTCAGGCAGTGCTGGAAAATAATGGTGGCCAAACAAAATATTGACACTTTGGGCCCAGTTTGGACATTTTCACTTAGGGGTGTACTCACTTTTGTTGCCAGCTGTTTAGACACTAATGGCTGTGTGTTGAGTTATTTTGAGGAGACAGCACATTTACACTGTTATACAAGCTGTACACTCACTACTTTACATTGCAGCAAAGTGTCATTTCTTCAGTGTTGTCACATAAAAATATAACCACCTACAATCTCTGGAACACCAGGAGGTGGAAGGTAAATTCCTACGGGGCGTCTACGAGTAATCCCAAATCCAGACCTCTGTACGAACCGGTCAGATAGTGGAAATGGGAGTCGAAGAAACCGTTCCGTCACC
>BLSH010317150.1:231799-282095 GCA_018402905.1 Glandirana rugosa
GTTATATATATATATATATATATATATATATATATATATATATATATATATATTTACGTGCATATATATGTGTGTGTGTGTGTGTCATAGAGTGTTTTCACTCATGTAGGGAGTGTAAAAACATTTATAAAATAATATATAAAAATACACTGTTGTGACTTCTTTACTGTGAAACGACGTTACATTTCATCACTCACATGTCGAACATATTGTCACATTTACACGACAGAGGAGTTTTATTGAGTTGTGTGTCGGTAATCACAGATTTGTCGACCGTTGTTTTCACTCATGTGGGGATTCACTTTTACAGGTTTGACCCGGGTTTCACAGTTATAAAACAAACCGGTGGTAATAAAAGGTTTATATATATATATATATATATATATATATATATATATATATATATATATATTGGGAGAAATCAGAATAAATTATATGCAGTCTGTGGAGAGACCAAACGGAAGATGAAACCTTATCCCTCCTGTAAGCCCTCCACGGATCTGACAGCTTTCAACCATACATGTAATCTATGTGTGTCAAATTCGGTATTCCTTTAATTGCATATGTATAAACCCCAATATAAAAAAGTATGTTATGTTGGAAATTGAAACTACCACAATCTGGATACTCTGTGTCCACAACCAACCGCATTCTAAAAAAAAAAGTGAAAGCCGATTCACACTGCCGCGACCTGTCAGGCAACTTGAGCCACATCCACCTATAGGGATGAGGCTATTGGACAACTGTCTGACAGCAGTACTTAAGATATTCTGAGGGGAGATCCTACTAAATCATACTATATAATAATATAGTATAATTTGGTATAGGAAGTGGTCCATTTGGGGATATTTGATGGTAAGGAGGTGGATAGTTTGGTTCCGGAACATATTGTGATGCCCACCTTCCACCATCTCCCTAAAATTCATAAGGGCTTAAATCCCCTCAAGGGTAGACCCATAGGGGTTTATTTACTAAAGCTTGAAAGTGCAAAATTTGGTGCAGCTCCACACAGAAACCAATCAGCTTCAAGGTTTTATTGTCAAAGTTTGATTGAACAAGCTGAGGTTAGAAGCTGATTGGCTAGCATGCACAGCTGCACCAGTTTTTGCACTCTCCAGCTTTAGTAAATCAACCCCATAGTTTCAGGGATTGGGTCCCTGTATGAACATCTGGGGTCATGGTTGGATGCACAGCTACAACTCCTGGTAAAGTCCTTACCTGGATACCTCAAAGTTACCAACCATCTCTTGAGTCTTGTTGATGACATCGTGTGGAGGTCTGAATATGTATGGATTTCCCGTGATGTCAGTAGTTTATATTCTTGGGGGTATTAGACTATTTGTTCACACATAATTTTTTTATTTTTGTTTCGTGTCTTTTACCTCCAACGGTGTGGAGCAGTGATGGGGGCCAAGTTCTCACCATCCCTTGCGTATTTGTTCATGGGATGGTGGGAAAGGTCCCATATCTATGGCAGTTCTAAACCCTTTAGGAATAATGTTAATTTCTCCTACGTTCACTGACAGACGCAGCTCTTCATGACATGTGGGGTTTATGCTTGTCCCACTAGGAGTTAACAAGGCGGGGAAAAGAACAGCTGGCCCCTCCCATGGGGCTGTCTTCCCTCTCTTCCCACATAAACCCTCCACATAGCCTAGCTCAGCAGTTTCAATGCCTAGTTTGCAAGGAGTTGACCTGGCTTCCCTTTAGGGGAATTGCGGTCTTGATTATGACCGTCTCTTTTCTTATTTTTATTTTTTTTCCATAAAGACTTTATTGATAGATTTAAGATAGAGTACGAACACTTTCAGTCACAATGAATAACACATTCAAATCAGAGGTGGTGCAGCGATAAGACATTGCATGAATAACTGTGGATTCCAGATGTAATTCCATTAACATTACACATTGGGGCGTAAGCCGCAATCATTCTCATAGAAAAGCTCTATGTGTGTTGCTGCTGAGTTGAGCGTGTGTTGAAGGTTTTGTACAAAAGGTAAAGGTAGCAGGAACTGGGGGGGGGGGGGGGGGGAGTCAGTGTGCAAGCCTAGTGCTGGGTTAAGGGGAGGGGTAAAAGGTACTGCACATGATCTACTTAAGGGGTCTGCCATATCTGGCCACACCATATTCCAGTGACCGTTACTGGATATTTGGGGTGTTCGGGGGAGTTCATGGATAGACTGCTCGATAGTCGTTGGTAGATTGGAGTGGGTCCAGCATGACCACGTCTTTCTAAATTTATCCGAGTTATCGAGGGAAGTGGCGATCAACTCCTCTATGTCCCTAACTCTGTTTAGCCGAGAGAACCAGTCTTTCAGCGTTGGGGAGCAAGTTTTTTCTCCATAGGGCTGGGATACACATCCTGGCCGTGTTTATCATATGCATTGTGAGAGATTTCCTGAATGAGTGTTTTAGAACTCTCGAGTGTTGCAACAAGTATTGCTGAAAGGAGAAATCAATGGAATATGTGGTGACCTGTTGGATTATTTTATGGACTTGCAACCAGAATGGTTTAATTTGGGGGCAATCCCACCATATGTGTAGCATTGAACCCAGTAAAGAGTTGCATCTCCAACATATATTGGACACCTGAGGGTATATCTTGTGGAGGTATGCTGGGGTCCTATACCAGTGGGTTATAATTTTGTAATTGTGTTCGTGCGTTATAACATTCAGGGAGCCCTTATGTACTGTGGAGCAGATGTCTTCCCAGTCCGTTTCGGTGAGGGGGTTTTCTGAGTCTTTGTCCCAGAGTTTGGTAAATTGTGGGAATAGGTCCGAACCGGCGGTTGATAGGAGGGAGTGAATTTTTGAGATTGAGTGCTTTTGAGGAGGAGATGAGGTGCAGAGTTGCTCAAACGGGGTGAGCTCACGATTGCATTTATCTTTCGTTCTCGGGTTGTTAAGGTAGTGTCTGGCCTGAAGGTACGACCACATGGGTAGGGAAATGCTAGGTTCACTATTTGCTAGGTCGGTTTTGGTGAGGAATTTCTTTTGGGAAAAGAATTGGTAGGCCTTTGGATGGGAGCTACGGTTGCTGTCTGCCAGGAATCCTGTTTCTAGGCCCGGGGGGAATTCGGGGTTATTCCTGATCGGGGTCATGGGGCCTGGTATTGAGGTCAGAAGCCGAGCTTTGGATTTATGGAGACATTGTAGAGAGGACCGGATAGAGGGGTGGTCTGTGAGAGTAGGGGGCAGTTCGCTGTTGGGGGACCATGCTAAATCGGGCCATGCTAAACTCTGGGCCCATGATTGTTCCAATGTGACCCAATCTTTACATTCCCCGTGTACATGCCAGTCTATCACCCTTGTCAGGAGTGCGGCTCTGTGGTACTGCTCAAAGTCGGGAAGCCCTATGCCCCCTTTGTGTTTTGGGCAAGACAGTTTACCTAGACTGATCCGCGGAATGCTGCCCTTCCAGATAAATGAGCGCAGAAGGGTACGTATGGATGAGAAAAAAGTTCTCGGCAAGGATGTGGGGATAGCTTGCACAAGATACAGAAAACGTGGGAGGATTGTCATTTTCACTGCAGCCGCCCTCCCAAACCACGATAGGGAAGTCTTTTCCCAGGTTGCTAAGTCCGATCGGAAGCTTCGGAGTAGAGGGTGAAAGTTTAGGAAATATAATTTTTGGAGCTTGGCAGGCAGTTGAATGCCAAGGTAGGAGATTGCCTCCTTTTGCCAGGTGAATGGGAAGGATTCAGTACAATGTTGCTCTAGTGCTTGGGGAAGGGTGATATTTAACGCAGTAGACTTGTGGAGATTTATCTTGAAATTGGCGATGTTGCCAAAATGTCTGAATTGTTCAAGAGGGTTAGGAAGGGAAATCCTAGGATTGGAGAGAAAGAGCAGAATGTCGTCTGCGAAGGCAGCCGTTTTGTACTCTTTACTAGCAATCTTGATGCCTGATATGTTCGGATTTGATCTTATAGAGCGTAAAAGAGGCTCTAAAGTTAATATGAAAATGATTGGGGAGAGGGGGCATCCCTGCCGTGTTCCATTGTGAATGGAGAAGGCGTCTGACAGGTGACCGTTAACCTTGACTCTGGTGCATGGGTTCGAATAGAGGCTTAAAATGCTGGTTGTCATGACGGGGCCCAGGCCGATGAACTACAGAGTCAAGCTCATGTAGTCCCAGGCCACCCTGTCAAACGCCTTCTCCGCATCAGTGGAAAGGCAAAAACCTTCTGTGGTGGAATTAGCAAGCCAATGTATGATATTTATAGCTTTCGTGGTGTTATCGCGGGCCTCTCTGCCCGGGACAAACCCCACTTGATCCTGAGAGATCAGGTTAGGGAGGAACTGTTGTAAACGGATGGCTAGTATTTTGGCATAAATGTTTAAATCGACGTTTAGGAGTGATATTGGTCGGTAATTTTGGACATTAGTTTTGTCTTTTCCTTTTTTGTGGATTATTGTGATGTGTGCTTCCAATAGTTGGGTTGGGGGGGTTTGGTCTTGTGGGAGTGCATTGAAGGTGGTTAGGAAGTGGGGGATAAGTATATCTCCAAAGCTTTTGTAGTACTGTGTCGTGAGGCCATCTGCTTATTTTTATTTTATTTTTACTACTTCTATCAAGCAATTGATCTGCTATCAAGAAGCCGGCCGGGGCATAGAGAGTTGAACGGACTCTGCACTGTCCCCGGCCTGGCCGACCGATGCGAGTCAGTCCCGCGGTATGGGGACCCACCGCATCGTGCCCGTTCCATGAGGGCGGCCTGGGGTGAACCCCATCTGAGCCCAATCCCGGATTGCGATTCGGGTAGGGCGATTTCTGGCCGGCAGCGACCGTCCAAGCAGGGGCGGAAGGGCTGCGAATGGGTGGCTACCCACTGCGCTCGTCAGGACTGGTGAGTGAGAGTTCCTTCCTCCCCCCCCCCCCCCTTTCAGGGGCAGAGGAGGGACCGACGTTTAAAAAAAAAAAAAAATTCTGGGTAGCCGCTGCCAGGGGCGCGTGGGCCCCTTTTCACCCCCTCCACACCCCCCATCCCCCTGCACTGCACCCGATCGTTGGCACCGTCCATGTGAATTTTCGCCGCCATTTTGCGGTGGAGTGCTGCCATTTTGCCGTGGCCGTGGACCACCTGGGCCTATGGAGCTTTCCCTCTAGCGCTCAGAGCGGCCATTTGCGGTACTGCACGTTCCCTGCAGGTGGGTTTCGGCCTCTAGTGTTCATCGGCGGCCATCTTGGTGTCCCCTGCTACTGTAAAAACGTGTTTAAAACATTTTGCTTTCTCCTTGGAACAGTGTGTGCTCCTGACGGCACGGCTCTTCTGATGATCCTCACAGGTTACAGGCAGCAAACAGCAAGTATAGCTGGGCTCTCCTGTGGGTGCTGGTGGCGGCGGGTGCAGTCCTCCTTGGTTCCCTGGTGCGCTGTGGGGCGGTAGTGTGCGGCTCTGTGGGGGTGCCTCAAGTTTTGGTATTCACCTGTGTGTTACTAAGAGTGATTTAAGGGGAAGAACAATGGCAGACTATACTGCTGAACCTGCTGAGGAGGAATCAGCGGCAGCACAATCTGCGCAAGGGGCTTTTTTGGACCAGCTGCGGGCGGTCTTTAGTGAATTTCTCCCCGGCGGATGTCGCCCAACAGGCCCCCAAGAAGCGTCCTCCTCCCCCTTGTTCTTCAGGGGAGGATTCTGATCCGGAAGTGGCCTCTGGGGTCACAGGGACCTCGGTGGACCTATCTGATGGTTAACTGGGTCCCTCGGACGGAGAAGAGGATCGGGGGTGACGGCTGCGCGTGAAAAATCGCTGGTTTCCGCCATTATCGCTGGAATTCGCACATCATTGCGATTGAGCCAGGATGGCGAATCGGAGACCTCTGCGTATGTGTGTGGGTCCTCCAGGCCCCTTAGGGCCCCCAAGGCTTACCCCTATGATCAATTTTGTGATCATTTTATTTATCGTGAATGGCAGCATCCACAGCATTCTTTTTCGCTGTCCAAACGGTTCGCTGATCGCTATCCCTTTGAGGAAAGCTTTTTGAAAAAATGGGAGTCGCCTGTCATGGACCTGCCAATAGCTTGCCTTAATAAGGCGACGACCATTCCTTCCTTCAAGGACCCCGCTGACAGAAAGACAGAGGCACTGTTAAAGTCGCTCTTCCTGGTGGCAGGCTCTGCTCTGCGGCCAGCCCTGGCGTCCGCCATGGTGGCGCAGTATCTGTCTGAGCGTATGGCAGAGCTTCAGAATGATCTAGACCTCGGCCGCCTGATGGATGCGCCACAGAGGGCTGATTTTTTGCACCAAGGTTTCAAGTACCTTTGTGATGCGGCCGTCGATTTACTGCCTATGTTATCCAGAATAGCGGTGTTTGCCGTTATCCTAAGACGGGTACTCTGGTTGCGTTCTTGGTCAGGTGACCATGCTTCCAAAAAAGGTCTCGCAGACCTTCCCTTTCAGGGTGGACGTCTATTCGGTCCACGGCTGGATGAGATCATTAAGGATTTCACAGGAGGTAAGAGCACTTTCCTCCCAGAGCCCCGGAGGCGTGAGTTTCGCCGTAGACAGGGGCCCCCTACCTCGGGTCAGAAGAGGTTTTTTTGCGCCCGGGCGCATCAGGTAAAGGGACCCGTCCTGGTAAGGTCGCTGCAGGGGCCGGAAAACGGCAGTGGCAGCGCAAACCCGAAAAGGCGGAAGACAAGCCCTCCTCAGCCTGATGGGTTGCCCCTTGATGGGTTGCTTCGGGTGGGGGGACATCTTCTGGGGTTCGCAGACCGGTGGCTTGCTCACATTCCCGACCGTTGGGTCCGGGAAGTGGTGTCCACCGGGTACAGGATAGCGTTCAACACTCTACCCCCAGACAGGTTCTTCCCATCGAACTTAGGGCTCCCACAGACACGCCATGAGGCCCTCTTCGGGGCTGTACAAGCACTCTCGGACAAAGGGGTGATCGTGCCAGTGCCTCCAGCGGAGAGGTTTCGAGGTTTTTACTCAAACCTGTTCGTGGTCCCCAAAAAAAGGGGGGGGGTCCGGCCAGTATTGGACCTGAACTGGTATATGAAGGCACGGAAATTCCAGATGGAATCTATCCGCTCGGTTGTGGCCGCCCTCCATCAGGGGGGATTTCTGGCGTCTCTGGACATCAGGGATGTGTACCTCCATGTACCTATTTGTCCACGGCATCAGCGCTTCCTTCGCTTTGCAGTGGGAGACCTCCATTATCAATTTGTGGCACTCCCTTTCGGTCTGGCCTCAGCCCCTCGAGTTTTCACAAAACTGGCAGCTCCAGTCTTGGCGTTGCTACGACAGAGAGGCATTGCGGTAGTAGCCTACCTAGACGACCTGCTCCTGCGAGTGGAGTCTGCCTCATCTCTGGAGGAGAATGTGAGAATCACAATGACCTCGCTGCAGGACTTCGGCTGGTTGCTCAACGTGCGGAAGTCGACGGTGTCTCCGTCCCATCGCCTGGAGTATCTGGGCCTGATTCTGGACACAGAGCAGGCAAAAGTGTTCCTTCCTTCAGCCAAGTTGCTGTCACTGCAGTTGGCAGTGCGAACCCTCCTGTCGCACCGACGGTCTTCATTACGATTCTGTATGCGGGTGCTGGGGCTCATGGTCTCGACTTTCGAGGCGATACCGTACGCCCAGAGTCACACTCGTCTTCTTCATCGAGCAATCCTGGCTCGGTGGGACAGGTCCCCTTGGTCCTTGGATCTTCTGATCCCTCTGAGCTCCCAGACCAGGGCGTCTCTGACCTGGTGGCTACGGGACTCGGCATTGATTCAGGGGAAGTCGTTCCTGTCCCTTCAGTGGGTGATTATCACCATGGATGCCAGTCTTTCAGGCTGGGGCGGGATCCTGGGACAGCTGTCTGCCCAGGGCCGTTGGTCGGCACAGGAGGCTCGTCTCCCCATCAATGTGCTGGAACTGGGAGCAATCAGATTGTGCCTATCTCACTGGACAGTGAGGCTGCAGGGTAGTCAGATTCGGATTCAGTCGGACAATGCCACGGCAGTGGCATATGTGAACCATCAGGGCGGCACGAGGAGTCCAGCGGTGGAGGCAGCTCTGATACTGCGCTGGGCGGAACGCCGCGTTCCGGCAATCTCCGCCATTTACATTCCAGGTGTGGAAAACTGGCAGGCGGACTTTCTCAGTCGCCAGATGCTGGACCAGGGAGAGTGGTCTCTCCATCCGGAGGTATTCACCCAGATTTGCCGCAGATGGGGGACGCCGGACGTGGATCTCATGGCGTCTCGGTTCAAACACAAGGTGAATACCTTTTGTGTCCAGAATGAAGGATCCGTTGGCGGTGGCCATGGACACTCTGGTGGCCCCCTGGGGCCGTTATCGACTTCTGTACGCCTTCCCTCCGATAAAACTTCTCCCGCAATTGATACGCAGGATAGTGGCGGAGGGAATAATCCTGGTGGCTCCTGATTGGCCATGGCGCACTTGGTACGCCAACGTGGTGCAAATGGTGGCAGATGCTCCCTGGCGGCTCCCTCTGCGAGGCGATCTACTGTCTCAGGGGCCCATCTTGCACCCTGCTTTACCCTCGCTGGCTTTGACAGCCTGGCTATTGAGTCCCAGGTGCTAAGAGACAGGCGAGTCGCTGACTCCGTGATCCCTACCTTGTTGAAGGCTCGCAAGTGTACTTCTCGCAAGATTTACCACCGCACCTGGAAGGCTTGTATAGCTTGGTGCGAGGCGGAGGGTCATAACACTCGTTCTTATGTGGTGTCCAGGGTCCTGACCTTTTTGCAGCAAGGCCTGGACAAAAAACTGGCTTTGAGTACTCTCAAGGGCCAGATATCGGCCCTGGCGATTCTTTTCCAGAGACCTTTGGCTTCGCACTCGTTGATTCGTACTTTTGTACAAGGTGTGTGACATGTGGCGCCTCGGGTGAAGGCCCTGATGGCCCCGTGGGATCTGAATTTGGTGCTTTCTGTACTTCAGAAACGGCCCTATGAAAATATCAGGGAGATTTCCTTACATCTGCTGTCGCAGAAGGTGGCTTTTTTGGTAGCCATCACTTCCGCCAGACGGGTGACTGAGTTGGCAGCACTATCGTGCAAGTCTCCCTACCTGGTCCTGCGCAAGGACAAGGCGGTCTTGCGACCCTCTCCTTCTTTCCTTCCGAAGGTGGTTTCTTTCCATATTTAATGAAGATATTATTCTTCCTTCATTGTGCCCACGTCCATCGCACCCAAAAGAATGAGTTGCATGCCTTGGACGTAGTGAGGGCCTTACGAGTGTACTTAGCTGCTACAGCTTCTTTTCGGAAGTCTGATGCTCTATTTGTACTGACAGAGGGTCCGCGCAAAGGTTTGGCGGCCTCGCCGGCTACTGTCTGCCGTTGGATTTGACAGACCGTGACCCATGCATATTCTGTTCGGGGCAAGGTTCCCCCTTTTCCGGTCACGGCTCATTCTACCCGGGCTGTTAGCACTTCCTGGGCTTTCAGACACCAGGCCTCGGTGTCACAGGTGTGCAAGGCGGCCGCTTGGGCCTCGGTACACACTTTCACTAAGTTTTATAAGATTGATGTGTTAGCATCTTCGGATGCTGCCTTTGGCCGCAAAGTTTTGCAGGCGGCAGTGTAGGCGCGTCTGGCGCCTCCTTAGAGGTTCTGTTGGGTACAGTTGTTGTCGTTTACCCACCCCTATTTTTGACACAGCTTTGGGACATCCCCACATGTCATGAAGAGCTGCGTCTGTCAATGAACGTAGGAGAAAAAGGGATTTTATTAAAACTTACCGTAAAATCCTTTTCTCCGAGTTCACTGACAGACGCAGCACCCACCACTCTGTGCTCTGTTTTCGGTACGGCTTGTATACGAACTGCTGAGATAGGCTATGTGGTGGGTTTATGTGGGAAGAGAGGACGGCCCCATGGGAGGGGCCAGCTGTTCTTTTCCCTGCCTAGTTAACTCCTAGTAGGACAAGCATAAACCCCACATGTCATGAAGAGCTGCGTCTGTCAGTGAACTCGGAGAAAAGGATTTTACGGTACGTTTTAATAAAATCCCTTTTCTCCTATCGTTCACTGACAGACGCAGCTTCTCCATTACGTGTGGGGTTTTATGCTGGTCTCACTAGGAGTTAACTAGGCAGGGAAAAGAAACAGCTGGCCCCTCCCATGGGGGCCGTCCTCTCTTCCCACATAAAACCCCCTCCTAGCATAGCTCTTCAGTTTCAATGCCTAGTTTGCAAGGAGTTGACCTGGCTTCCCTTCAGGGGAATTGCAGTCCTGTTTGTGACCGTTTTTTATTCAATTTTCTTTTACTTTTATTGTATTGTCTTCTATCGAGCAGAAGCCAGTCGGGGCATAGAGAGTCCATGGGCTCTGTACTTTCCCCGACCTGGTCGAACGATGCGAGCCAGTCCCGCCGTATGTGGACCCGCCGCATCGTGCCCGTTCCGTGCGGGCGGCCTGGGGTGATCCCCCCTTACGCCCAGCCCCAGATGCGATTCGGGAAGGGCGGCTTCTGGCCTGCAGCATACCGCCCAAGCAGGGGCGGAAGGTCTGCGACTGGGTGGCTACCCATGGCATCGTCTGGAGTGGTGAGTGAGAGCTCCTTCCTTCCCCCCCCTTTTTAGGGGCGGAAAGGGGGACCGACGACCCTAAAAAAAAAAATGTTGCTGGGTAGCCGCCGGTAGGCGTGCGTTGAGCCCTGTTCACCCCCTGCACACCCCTGCTTCCCCCCGCACCGCACCCGATCGTCTAGCGCAGGTCGGTTGTTTTTTTGCCATGGGCCGCCATTTTGCCATAGCCGCAGACAAATTGGGCCTATGGGGCTTTCCCTCTAGCGCTCAGAGTGGCCATTGGCGGTACTGCACGTTCCCTGCAGGTGTTTTTCGGCCTCTAGTGTTCAACGGTGGCCATATTGGATTCCCTGCTCATGCAAAAAACGTGTCTACAGTTTTTACTTTCACTTTGGAACGCTGTGTGCTCCTGACGGCGCGGCTCTCTGACGATCCTCAGGGTTATAGCAGCAAACAGCAAGTATAGCTGGGCTCTCCTGTGGGTGCTGGTGGCGGCGTGTGCAGTCCTCCTGGGTCCCCTGGTGCACTGTGGGGTAGTGGTGTGCGGCTGTGTGGGGGTGCCTTTAATCTTTTCTATGCATCTATGTGTTCCTAAGGGAGCTGGACATGCTAGGAGCGCAATCTGCTCAAGGGGCGTTTCTGGACCAGCTGTGGCGGTTTTTAGTGATTTTCCCCAGGGCGGATGTCACCAACAGGCCCCCCCAAGAAGCGTCCCCCCTCCTCCTTGCTTTTCAAGGGAGGATTTTTTGATCCGGATGGTCCCTCGGACGGAGAAGAGGATCAGGGGACGGCAGCTGTGATTATAATTGGTATCGCACTGCCATGCGATTGAGCCAGGATGGCGAATCGCTGATTTCTGCGCATGTGGTGTGGTCCCCCCTAGGGTGCCCAAGGCTTACCCATATGATTTTTTTTCCTGATCACCTTCTTTGTTGTAAATGGCAGTGTCCACAGCATTCCTTTTAACGCAGTGGAACTTGTGCCTGGCAGCATAATGCTTGCTGGCTCAGATCCTAACCATGACCTGCCTGAGGTTTGCATGTCCTCCCTGTGCATGCGTGGGTTTCCTCCCAGTGCTCCGGTTTCCTCCCACACTCCAAGGGACTTGGGTCCAAACGGTTCGCTGCTCACTATCCCTTGAGGAAAGCTTTTTAAAAAAAAAAAAGAAATGGGAGTCGCCTTGGTGTCCCGCCTATGGTCGCTTTAATAAGACAACGACCAGTCCTCTGGAAGGGGTTCCTGCATTCAAGGGCCCCACTGGCAAAGACAGAGGCGTTGTAAAGGTTGCTATTCCTGGTGGCAGGCCCTGCTCTGAGGCCAGCCCTGACGTTCGCCATGGCGGCGCAATATCTGTCTGAGCTTATGACAGAGCTCCAGAATCAGGGGCATATCATGAAATTTGTGGGCCCGTGTGCAAGCCCACACCGCACCGATCATCCCCGGCTGTCAACAAGGGAGAGATCATCCATGGGTGCAGTGTGGGTCAGAGCACAGTGGGCCCCCCCACTCCTCAGGGCCCGTGTTCAGTGAACACCCTGCACCCATGGATGATACACCACTGTCCAGAATCTTCTGGACTGCGGCCGCCTGCTGGCTACGCCGCAGAGGGCTGACCTTTGCCCCGAGGTCTCAAGTACCTTGGTGATGCGGCCGTTGATTTACTGCCTATGTGATCCAGGGTAGCGGTGTTGCTGTATCCTCAGACAGGCACTCTGGTTGCGTTTTTGGTCCGGTGACCATGCTTCCAGTAAAGGTCTCGCAGACCTTCCCTTTCGGGGTGGACGTCTATTTGGTCCACGGCTGGGTGAGATCATAAAAGATTTCACAGGAGGTAAGTGCCTTCCTCCCAGAGCCCCGGAGGCGTGAGTTTTTGCCGTGGACAAGGGCCCCCTACCTCGGGTCAGAAGAGGTTTTTTCGCGTCCCGGGTGTAGCGGGTAAAGGGACCTGCTCTGGTAAGGTCGCTGCAGGGGCCGGGTGCCGGCAGTGGCAGCGCAAAACCAACAAGGCGGAGGACAAACCTCCTCAGCCTGATGGGTTGTCTCCGCCCGGGCTTCGGGTGGGGGACGTTTCTGAGTTCAAACTCTGCCACCAGTCAGGTTCTTCCCTTTGACTTAGGGCTCCCGCAGGCACGCCGGGAGGCCCTCCTTGGGGCTGTACAAGCACTCGAACCAAGGGGTGATCGTGCCAGTGCCTCCAGCGAGAGGCTTCAAGGTTTTTTACTCACATCTGTTCGTGGTTCCCAAAAAAGGGGGTGGGTCCGGCCAGTACTGGACCTGAAGGCCCTGAACCGGTATGTTAGGGCGCGGAAATTTCCGGATGGAATCTAGCCGCTCGGTTGTAGCCGCCCTCCATTAGGGGGAATTTCTGGCATCTCTAGACATCAGGGATGTGTACCTCCATGTACCTATTTGTCCATGGCTTCAGCGTTTCTTTCGCTTTGCAGTGGGAGGCCTCCATTTTCAATTCGTGGCACTCCCTTTCGGTCTAGTCTCAGACCTCGAGTGTTTTTTCACAAAACTGGTAGCTCCGGTATTGGCGTTACTGCGACAGAGAGGCATTGCGGTAGTAGCCTACCTGGACGACCTGCTCCTGCGAGCGGAATCCGCCTTGGCTCGGGAAGAGAAGGTGAGGATCACAATGACCTCGCTGCAGGACTTCGGCTGGTTGCTCAACCTGCAGAAGTCGGCGGTGTCTCTATCCCGTCGCCTGGAGTATCTGGGCCTGTTTCTGGACTCAGAGCAGGCAAAGGTTTTTCCTTCCTCCAGCCAAGTTGCGGTCACTGCAGTCAGCAGTGAAAACTTTCCTGTCGCACCGACGGTCTTCCTTACGTGGGGGGCTGGGGCTCATGGTCTCGACTTTCGAGGCGATACCATCCGCCCAGAGTCACACTCGTCTCCTTCAACGAGCAAGTTTTGGCTCGGTGGGATAGGTCCCCTTGATCATTGGTCCTTCTGATCCGTCTGAGTTCCCAGACCAGGGCGTCTCTGACCTATGGTTCCGGGACTCAGCGTTGATTCAGGGGAAGTCGTTCCTGCCCCTTCAGTGGGTGATCATTACCACAGATGACAGTCCTTTGGTCAGGGGCGGGGTCCTGGGACAGCTGTTTACCCAGGGCCATTGGTCGGCACAGGAGGCTCGCCTCCCCATCAATGTACTGGAGCTGAGAGCAATCAGATTGTGCCTTTTTCTCTGGATGAGATTGCAGGGTCGTCCGATTCAAATTCAGTCGGACGATGCCACAGCAGTGGCGTATGTGAACCATCAGGGCGGCACAAGGAGTCCAGCAGCTACGGCGGAGGCAGCAATGGTACTGCGTTGGGCGGAATGTCACGTTCCGGCAATCTCCACCGTTTGCATTCCAGGTGTGGAGAACTGGCAGGCGGACTTTCTAAGTCGCCAGACGCTGGACCAGGGAGAGTGGTCTTTCCACCCGGAGTTGTTCAATCAAATTTGCCGCAGATGGGGGACGCCGGACGTGGATCTCATGGCATCCCAGTTCAATCACAAGATGGAAACCTTTGTGTCCAAAACAAAGGATCCGTTGGCAGGGGCCACGAAAGCTCTGGTGGCCCCCTGGGGCCGTTACCGCCTTCTGTACGCTTTCCCTCCGATAAAACTGCTTCCGCGATTGATACACAGGATAGTGGCGGAGGGGATACCAATATTCCTGGTGGCTCCAGATTGGCCTCCGCGCACTTGATACGCCGACGTGGTGCAAATGGTGACACGCCCCTTGGCGGCTCCCACTGTGAGACGATTTTCTGTCTCAGGGACCCATCTTGCACAGAGAGGCATTGCGGTGGTTGCATACCTCGATGACCTGCTCCTGAGAGCGGAGTCCGTCTCGGCTCTGGAGGAGAATGTGAGGATCACCATGGCTTCGTTGCAGGACTTCGGCTGGTTGATCAACCTGCAAAAGTCGACGGTTTCTCCGTCCCGTCGCCTGGAGTATCTGGGTCTGATTCTGGACACAGAGCAGGCGAAGGTGTTCCTACCTTCGGCCAAGTTGCTGTCGCTACAGACGGCGGCGCGAACCTTACTGTCACACCGGCAGTCATCATTACGGTTCTGTATGCGAGTGCTGGGGCTCATGGTCTCAACCTTCGAGGCGGTACCTTACGCCCAGAGCCACACTCTCCTTCTCCAGAGAGCGATTCTGTCTCGGTGGGACAGGTCTCCACGGTCCTTGGACCTTCTGATCCGCCTGAACTCCCAGGCCAGGGGCTCTCTGACCTGGTGGCTTCGGGACCCGGCGCTGACTCGGGGGAAGTCGTTTCTGCCCCTCATTGGGTAATAATCACGACGGATGCCAGCCTGTCAGGCTGGGGTGGGGTCCTGGGGCAGCTATCTGCTCAGGGCCGTTGGGCTGCGCAGGAAGCACGCCTCCCGATCAATGTGCTGGAGCTGAGGGCGATCAGGCTATGCCTATCTCAATGGACAGTGAAGTTGCGAGGTCGCCCGATTCTGGTCGGCAGCAGTGGCATATGTGAACCATCAGGGCGGATCAAGGAGTTAAGCAGCTGCGTCGGAAGCAGCTCTGATCCTGCGTTGGGCGGAACTTCACGTTCCGGCAATCTCCGCCATTTACATTCCAGGCATGGAAAACTGGCAGGCGGACTTTCTCAGTCGCCAGACGCTGGATCAGGGAGAGTGGTCTCTCCATCCAGAGGTGTTCAGCCAGATTTGCCACAGATGGGGGACGCCGGATGTGGATCTCATGGCGTCTCGGTTCAACCACAAAGTGAAGACCTTTGTGTCCAGGACGAGAGATCCGTTGGCGGTATCTTCTTCTGTACGCCTTCCCTCCAATCAAACTTCTCCTGTGATTGCTAAGCAGAGTAGTAGTGGAGGGAGTCCCAATGATCCTGGTGGCTCCGGATTGGCCTCGGCGTTCGTGGTACGCCGACGTGGTGCAAATGGTGGCGGACGTTCCCTGGCGGCTCCCGCTGCGAGACGATCTACTGTCTCAGGGGCCCATCTCGCACCCTGCTTTACCCTCGCTGGCTTTGACGACCTTGCTATTGAGTCCCAGGTGCTGAGGGACAGGGGTGTCGCTGACTCCGTAATCCCTACCATGCTCAAAGCACGCAAGTGTACTTCTCGCAAGATATATCACCGCACCTGGAAGGCTTACATAGCTTGGTGCGAGGCGGAGGGTCACAACCCTCGCTCTTACGTGGTGTCCAGGGTCCTGACCTTTTTACAGCAAGGCCTGAACAAGAAACTGGCCTTGAGTACTCTCAAGGGCCAGATATCGGCTCTGGCGATTCTTTTTCAAAGACCCTTGGCATCACATTCGTTGATTCGCACCTTTGTACAAGGTGTGTGACATGTGGCGCCTCAGGTGAGGTCTCCGATGGCTCCATGGGATTTGAATTTGGTGCTTTCTGTGCTTCAGAAACCGCCATATGAGAAGATCAGGGAGATTTCCTTACAACTGCTGTCGCATAAGGTGGCCGCCTTGGTGGCCATCACATCCGCCAGGCGGGTGTCTGAGCAAGGACAAGGCGGTCTTGCTCCCATCTCCTTCATTCCTTCCGAAGGTGGTTTCTTCTTTTCACATTAATGAAGATATTATTCTTCCTTCATTGTGCCCACGTCCATCGCACCCTAAGGAATTTGAGTTGCATTCCTTGGACGTAGTAAGGGCCTTACGAGTGTATCTGAATGCTACAGCTTCCTTTCGGAAGTCTGATTCTTTGTTTATACTGACGGATGGTCTGTGCAAGGGTTTGGCGGCCTCGTCGGCTACTGTCTCCCGTTGGATCAGGCAGACCGTGACCCATGCATATTCTATTCGGGGCAAAGTTCCCCCTTTTCCAGTCACGGCTCATTCTACCAGGGCTGTTAGCACTTCCTGGGCTTTCAGACACCAGGCTTCGGTGTCACAGATGTGCAAGGCAGCCACTTGGGCCTCGGTACACACTTTCACTAAGTTTTATAAGACTGATGTGTCAGCATCTTTGGATGCTGCTTTTGGCCGCAAAGTTTTACAGGCAGCAGTGTAGGCGCGTCTGGCGCCTCCTTAGAGGTTCTGTTGGGTACAGTTGTTGTCGTTTACCCACCCCTCTTTGGGACATCCTCACATGTCATGAAGAGCTGTGTCTATCAGTGAACCAAGGAGAAAAAGGGATTTTATTAAAACTCACCGTAAAATCCTTTTCTCTGAGTTCACTGACAGACGCAGCACCCACCCCTCTACGCTCTGTTTCGGTACGGCTTGTTACGAACTGATGAGCTGAGCTAGGTAGGGGGTTTATGTGGGAAGAGGGGACGGCCCCCCGTGGGAGGGGCCAGCTTGCTTCTTCCCTGCCTAGTTGACTCCTAATAGGACGAGCATAAACTCCACATGTCATGAAGAGCTGTGTCTGTCCGTGAACTCGGAGAAAAGGATTTTATGGTACGTTTTGATAAAATCCCTTTTTTTTGCGCTATAAACAAAAAAAGACCAACAATTCTGAAAAAAAAAAACAATATTTTTTACTTTCTGCTCTAATACACACATATATATATATATATATATATATATATATATATATATATATATATATCAAATGTATTCATCAGTTTAGGCCAACATGTATTCTACATATTTTTGGTAAAAAAATTGTAATAAGCGTATAGTGATTGGTTTGCGCAAATGTTAGATCGTCTACAAAATAGGAGATAGATATATGGACTTTTATTTGTTTTAATTGTTTTTACTGGTAAAGGCGTTGATCTGCGATTTTTAGCGGGACTGGTACATTGCGGTGGACAAATCTGACCCCAACGTACACTTTTTGGGGACAAGTGACATTATTACAGTGATCAGTGCTAAAAAAAATGCACTGATCAATGTATGAATGACACTGGCAGGGAAGGGGTTAACACTAGGGGGCAATCAAAGGGTTAACTGTGTTCCCTGGGTGTGTTCTAACTGTGTGGGGGATGGGCTCACTGGGACAACACAGAGATCGTTGTTCCTGATCACTAGGAACAACAGACCTCAGTGTTGTCTCCTGTCAGAACGGGGATCCGTCTTGTTTACATTGGCAGATCCCCATTCTGCCTCTCTGTGGTGCGATTGTGGGTGGCCGGCGGACATAAAGTCCACCGGGCTTGCGCGGGCACTCTCGCGCATCCACAGTATCTGTTGCATGAAACGACTTATGGGTATGTCGTTTTGCACAACAGAAGCAAAGAAAAGACAAACAAGAGAGGCGCACCGACCTTGTGCCGTACCATTAAAAAGTTTAATAAATTGTAAAGATAAAATCCATATACTCACAAGCGGAGCTGATAATAAAACCTTTTTGAAATTCAACAATACATCCAATGGAAACGATGGCAGAACCTCAGCAGAGGACCTGGATGTTAACCATAAGACAAAGGCTGACGCGTTTCCAGGGCGAACCCTCTTCATCAGATGATCTGATGAAGAGGGTTTGCCCTGGAAACGCGTCAGCCTTTGTCTTATGGTTAACATCCAGGTCCTCTGCTGAGGTTCTGCCATCGTTTCCATTGGATGTATTGTTGAATTTCAAAAGGTTTTATTATCAGCTCCGCTTGTGAGTATATGGATTTTATCTTTACAATTTATTAAACTTTAATGGTACGGCACAAGGTCGGTGCGCCTCTCTTGTTTGTCTTTTCTTTGCTTTAGTGTGTCTGGATTCGCATGATCCGGAAGAGGGCAGCAAGACCTGTATGTGCGATCTACCATCATTTAGTGTGGCTATCATCGATTGAGGGGCCCCTGCTATACTGTTACCTTCGGTTAGAGGTTCCTTGAGCGCAGGAGTTATTGGTTTGGTGTTTTGCACAACAGAGCCGCCCTTCCGCAGTATATGTGCGGTGGGCGGTCTTAAAGTGGTTAATATGACACTGTTGTGAAAAAAAAATCTTAATTTTGCAAAGAATTATGGGAAAAAATTACAACTTCAAAAAACACACAATGCCTCTTACTAAATACTTTGGAATGTCTACTTTCCAAAAAGGAATCATTGGGGGTATACAGTATCTTACAAAATTGAGTACACCCCTGAAATTTTTGAAAATATTTTGTTATATCTTTTCATATGATAACACTAAAGAATTGACACGTTGCTACAATGTAAAGAAGTGAGTTTACAGCTTGTATAACAGTGTAAATTTGCTGTCCCCTCAAAATAACTCAACACAGCCATTAATGTCTAAACCGCTGGCAACAAAAGTGAGTACACCCCTAAGTGAAAATATCCAAATTGGGCCCATTTAGCCATTTTACCTCTCCGATGTTAAGTGACTCATCAGGGTTACAAGGTCTCGGGTGTGAATGGGGAGCAGATGTGTTAAATTTGATGTTATTGCTCTCGCTCTCTCATACTGGTCACTGGACCTCGTGACAAAGAACTCTCTGAGGATCTGAAAAAGTGAATTGTTGCTCTACATAAAGATGGCCTAGGCTATAAGAAGATTGCCAAGACCCTGAAACTGAGCTGCAACACGGTGGCCAAGACCATACAGTGGTTTAACAGGACAGGTTCCCCTCAGAACAGGCCTCGCCATGGTCGAGCAAAGAAGTTGAGTGCACATGCTCAGCGTCATATCCAGAGGTTGTCTTTGGGAAATAGATGTATGAGTGCTGCCAGCATTGCTACAGAGGATGAAGGGGTGGGGGGTCAGCCTGTCAGTGCTCAGACCATATGCTACACACTGCATCAAATTGGTCGGCATAGCTGTCACCCCAGAAGGAAACCTCTTCTAAAGGTGATGCACAAGAAAGCCCACAAATAGTTTGCTGAAGACAAGCAGACTAAGGACATGGATTACTGGAACCATGTCCTGTGGTCTGATGAGACCAAGATAAACGTATTTAATTCAGATGGCGTCAAGCGTGTGTGGCGGCAGCCAGGTGAGGAGTACAAAGACAAATGTGTCTTGCCTACAGTCAAGCATGGTGGTGGGAGTGTCATCGTCTGTGGCTGCATGAGTACTGCTGGTGAGCTACAGTTCATTTAGGGAATCATGAATGGCAACATGTACTGTGACATATTGAAGCAGAGCATGATCCCCTCCCTTTCGGAGACTGGGCTGCAGGGCCGTATTACATCATAATGACCCCAAACACACCTACAAGACGATCACTGCCTTGCTAAAGAAGATGAGGGTAAAGGTAATGGATTGGCCTAGCATGTCTCCAGACCTAAACTCTATAGAGCATCTGTGGGGCATCCTCAAATGGGAAAAAGGTGGAGGAGCGCAAGGTCTCTGACATCCACCAGCTCCATGATGTTGTCATGGAGGAGTGGAAGAGGACTCCAGTGGCAACCTGTGAAGCTCTGGTGAGCTCCATGCCCAAGAGAGTTAAGGCCGTGCTGGAGAATAATGGTGGCCACACAAAAGATGGACACTTTGGGCCCAATTTGGACACTTTCACTTAGGGCTGTACTCACTTTTGTTGCCAGTGGTTTAAACATTAATGGCTGTGTGTTGAGTTATTTTGAGGGGACAGCAAATTTACACTGTTATACAAGCTGTACACTTACTACTTTACATTGTAGCAATGTGTCATTTCTACAGTGTTGTCACATGAAAAGACAGAATAAAATATTTCCAAAAATGTGAGGGGTGTACTCTGTTTTGTGAGATACTGTATTTGAACTTTCCTGGCTTAGTGTCTCAAGAAATGAGATAGGCCGCCAGTACATCAGGTGTGATCAACTTTTAATGATTAGCACCATAGCTTGTAGACTCTTTTTGGCCAAAATTGATGAAGAAAAATTACTAATTTGCTAAATTTTATAACAAAAACAAAGAAAAATGCTTTTTAAAAAAAAATGTTTTGTTCTTTTTTCATTTATAGCGCAAAAAATAAAAAACCCAGCGGTGATTAAATACCACCAAAAGAAAGCTATATTTGTGTGAATAAAAGGACAAAAATTTAATATGGGTACAGTGTTGCATGACTGAGTAATTGTCATTCAAAATGTGAGAGCACTGAAAGCTGAAAATTGGTCTGGTTAGGAAGGGGGTTTAAGTGCCCAGTGGGCACTCTGATTCTATAGCTGATGTTAATTTAGCATGCCTGGCATTGACCTACAGGTGGCTGCCATGCAACTACTGGCAAACCTAATCCGGACCCTGTTTTTACTGCTAGACTGAACTAGGAACATAAAAGAATGGAGTTTCCTGTGCCTCATACAGACACCATCTGATCCTTAGATACATACTCACATTATAACATTAGGATCTCTCAAAGGCACATCAACCACCATAGATCCCCAAGCGTCGATCCAGCCCGACCATATCTTGTCAAATTTTTTTGGACAGTTCCTGTTAATGTACGTAATTTTGTACAGTGACAGGACGGAATTCAGGACCGACCGCCATTGAGCCACCGTAGGCGGTAGTGCGTCTTTTCATCTAAGGAAAATTTCCCTATGAGCATAGAAAGTGGCATATCCCAGAAACAACCTAGTAGACCTGCTTACGGTTGGGTTCTCCATGATATTCAGGAGCATTATTTTAGGATCCGACTCAAGGGTTAAATCAGTAGCCCAGTTTATGTCAGCCAAAACCCCTGCCCAATACACATCCAATTTCGGACATGCTGTTAGGAAAAGATTGCCATTTTCTGCACTATTTGCTGCTTTGGGTGCGTTCGCTCACGTTCGCACGCCCGGAAAACTGCGCCAAACAACGCTATTTGAACTTCCTGCACCTGTCAGCAAGTGCTGTCCATTCTACAGCGTCTGAGTACCTGTGAGCTTCAGCTCTGTTCCCTGATACCTGTTCCTGTGTTGTTCCTGCCTCTGTGATCCTGCCCGGCTTGACCTGACCTGCTATCTATCTGCCTGCACTGACCCTGGCTATCCACGACCATCCGTTTGCCTGACCCCTCTATACTGTGCCGCCAGCCTGTTAACGAACCCTGCTTGGACTGCACCATTCTCTGCCTGACCCTTCTGTACCTTGTTTGCCCGCCAGTTGCCAACCCAGCCTGCATGACCTTCCATCTGCCTGCACGACTATCTGGAGCTTCACATCACCACCAGTGACCATCCAGCCCTCGTGCCATCCCGCACTCCGGGACTACCTGTCTATACTACCAGGGGTCCCCAAATCGGGTGTGTAAGAGTGGTTGTTCCCTGCATAAGACAGACTCCACCACCAGGACCGTGACACATGCCCATACCATATGTATTAAGGAGGCGGCCGGTTCACCACATCTAGGACATGAAGCGGGGGCTTCAGGGTAGATCGCGGTTAGCCTCTTAGGGGTGTAGTAGGCCCTGTGCAGGAATTTTATTTGGAGGAATCTATCTCGGGTGGAGATCATGTTTGTGACAAAGGAGGATACACAGCCCTCCCAATCCTCATCCGTCAAACTAGGGAGATCCTCTTGACATTTACCGAATGACCTTTCCAATGCTTTACTTTGGGCCAGGGAGAGTCGGAAGTATATAGGCTCATTCCTTTTTCTATCTCACAGTGGAGGCATTTTCTTCTTGTAGGCAGATGCAGTCTGTACTCCCCACTGCAGGTGGCACCCTAACGAGGGGGCAGTGAGAAAGGGGAAGGAAGTTGTGAGGAGCTTGGTTGCCCCATGACTTCCTGTGGTCACAAGGAGACAGCTGTCCTATTGGACACTGACACCCCATGTGACTCCTGCAGCCATCTTTGGTCAGGCAGAGTCTTTTTAAGAATCCAGCTCCTGGGGGGCGTCCAAGATGGTGACCTGAGCGGCAGCATTTGTTTGAGCTCCGCCAGGTGATCGTTATTTTTCCCCTGCTCTGGAATGTACAGACTGCGATCTTACTCCTCACAGTTATCTGAATGCGGTGGGGATTGGCAGGCACACATCGCAGAAGGGGAAAGAGGCTCTGGTTCTCACAGACCCCGGATAGCCCGCAGCTACCTCCCGACACACGTGTGGAGACCCGCTCGGCATGCAAGGCGCACAAATCTCGTAAGGCCTTGAGGGGAGACAGCATGGAGGCGGTGGATTCTCGCCCTCTGTGGTTGGTGGAGGTTATGGCTGCTATAGCCATCTGTCAAGCCACACTGATGGCAAAAAGCCCTGCAACTGTATGTAGGTCTGCTGCTCCAAGATCTGGATAAACTCCACTCCAGAGTCACGGAGACGGAGCAATGGGTCAGCCACGCAGACAACGCCATTAACGAGCATTCTGCATTCCTCCGAACTCGCCAAACCAAGGTGAAGGCATTGGAGTACAGTGACAAAGATGCAGAAAACAGGAATCGGAGGAATAAGTTTTAGGCCTAGCTGAGGAGGCAAGCCCAGCAACGTTCGTGGAGGATCTACTGGGCAACCTTCTCCCTGATGCTCACCCGTCTCCTCATTTTGTGGTGGAGAGGGCACACCGAATCCCACCTAAGCCTGGGCCCCCGGGAGCCCCACCAAGAACCTTCATCCTCCACCTGCTCAACTTCCGAGACCGGGGTGAGATCCTCAGGGCATCCAGGGCCCTGGGTGACCCGCGGTTACAAAACAAAAAGTTATTGATTTTTCCTAACTATTCGGTGGAAACACAGAAACTCAGGAAGTCGTTTGACCTTGTAAAGGCAGCAATGCGGGTCCGAAAACATCAGGTACAGCGTTCTGTTCCCGGCACAACTGAGGGTCCAGGATGGGGAGATTACATGCTTCTTCAACTCTTAGGGAGGCCTCGGCCTTGCTTGATTCTCTCCCCCCGGCCCGCTGAACTGGAGATCCGTGAGTAAATGACAATTGTTTTTTGTTATTCCTGGCAGCTGGTTAGTATGCCTTCTACTCTCCTGCTGAGAACATTTATTTTTGAGGCTGTTTATGATACTACCAGTTTGCCCCCTGGAACTACCTTGGAATCCAGAGACAGTTCCATTTTGGAATATTGCACCAGTTGTGCCTATGAACCTTTCACCTTTTGCAACTAAGTTTGTGCCCCTGATAAGGTCAGGGGATCTGCTTGTTGGCTCCTATACCTGCTCTTTGCCAAGTGACCAACTACCAGATTCTTGGATTATTTGGTTTTACCGCTAGATTACAAATATTTAATGAGGGATAAACCGTTAAGGAGCTCCTTTACCCCGGGAATACACAGTTCCCCTACAGTGAAGTTGGGATCCCGGCGGTAGCTCGACATGTCGTAAGAGGGCCTGAATGACTAGACCTCCTAAGGAACTTTCTGGGGGAGTGGGCGCGCCTCTTGCACAGGAGTCTCTTTTGCAGCCGGCGTGCTGCTTCAGGTTTTTGGGATGGAAGCCCTCCTTAGTTTCGGGGGGACGGGCTTGGTGGTGGGGGGGGGGCATTGTTGCTCTACAAGGGCTGTTTGGTTATGTAAGTTTATGTTTAACACTTGTTTTTTGATGAAAATAACTCTTTCAACATTGCGTTACCTTATGTTTGGCACTGTCCGGGTCCAGCAGCCCTGTTCATGGGTGGGATATCACTACCATTCAACATACTCCAATTTTGCACGTGGAGTCAGTATTCTAATTTTGAAGCCCCTCCCCTTTAAGCTCTTGGACCTGGCCCTGGACCCAGGTGGCAGATATGTCATTATTCATGCAGTCTCTTTAGCATTGCTGAATCAGATAATGGCCAAAATAGCAGAGTTTGCAACTGAGAATATAGTTCTAATGGGGGACTTTAACCTAGTTCCCGACTTGAGAATAGATAGACTCTCAACTACAACCCCTCCTCACCCTGGGCTGTCAACATGGGCGGAGACATACAGATTGACTGATGTGTGGAAGTGGAGACATCTGTTGTCACTAGCCTCCACATGCCACTCAGCTTCCCATCGTACCTGGTCTTTGCGGGTGGGGCGATTCTACCTAGAGCCACAGACATCTGAATTCTACCTAGAGGGATATTGGACCATGCCCCCTTTGCTCCTGCATCTGGAGCTCCCAGCTGCCCCAGCTGTTGGACTCTGGAGATTCTCCAGGTTCTGGGTGTCAGATACACACAGTGATAAACTATTGGGCCATAAATGGAGGTTCTGCTGGTGCTTTAATGGAGAGGAATGCCTTTAAGGCTTATATGCGCTGACAGTACCAGTCTATTATTGCTAAAGTCCATAAGGGAAGAGGGGCAGACCTGGTAAAAGTGGAGAAAAAAGTTAGTGCCCAGGAGGCGTTATTTGTCAGGACAAGGGACCCTCAACATTATACCTGACTGCAATTTCTAACCAATGAGGTGCTTCACATCCGTACCTCCCTTACTCAAAAGAAACTTCTGGCGCAATCCCAACGCATATTTGAGCAGGGTGAAAGATCGGGACAGTTGTTGGCCTGGCTTTCCAAGGAACAAGCTGGAGAGATTAGTGTTCCCCAGATCCAGGGCCCCGATGGAACCTTACTATGTACCCCTGAAGAAATCAATCAATCCTTTGCCCAGTTTTATAGATCACTCTATAGCTTTGGGGTGACTTATGGGGAACAGGAATTGACAGAATTTCTAGATGACATAGACAACCCGGTGTTAACCCTGACTTATCGGAATAAATTAGATGGGGCTTACCACGCTGGAGGAGATCTTGAGGGTGCTCAAAGTCCGGGCTGGATGGCATTCCGGTGGAGTTCTACAAACAATACTCTGAGGAACTGGCCACTAAATTACAAGTGCTGTTCAGTCTGTTCAGTGAGTCTTTAGAACTGGAGGCACCCCCGCCCTCCATGGGTGAAGCAGTGATATTAGTCATCCCCAAACCAGGGAAGGATCTCTCCCTGTGCCCCTCATACTGGCCTATTTCTCTTCTAAACGTAGATGCCAAGGTGCTGGCCAAGGTCCTTGCTAGCAGACTGAACATGGTTATTACTGAACTGGTTCACCCTGATCAGACATAATTTATGCCAGGGCAAGGTACACATATCGACAATAGGAGGCTCTTCACGCATATTGCCGGGGCACGGCCTGATGCGACAGGAGTAGTGGCTTCTCTGGACGCGGAGAAGCCCTTTGACTCTGTGGAGTGGAGGTACTTATGGGCGGTTTTACCTAAATTTGGCTTTGGTCCTAGATACATGTCATGGCTGCATATGCTCTATCAAAACCTGCAAGCCTGAGTGCGTACCAATGGCAGCCCGTCCGATTCTTTCCCTCTGGGGCGGGGCACGCGCTAGGGCTGTCCCCTCTCACTGGGACTGTTTGCGCTGGCCCTGGAGCCTATGGCTATTTTGATCAGGGCGCACAGCGGTGTGAAGGGTTTGGCAGTGGCTCCAATGGATGAGAAACTCTCCCTCTATGCGGATGACACTTTGCTCTACCTGGCGGATGCATCTGAATCCCTGCAGACTGCACTGTCTTTATTCAAACAATTTGGCCACTTTTCTGGCATTCATATAAATTGGGACAAGTCTGTGTTGTTCTTGCTACACCCTTCCGGTCCCCGACCAGACATGGGTACTCCTCCAGTGGGTGAGCGAGTTTACCTATCTGGGGGTAAGGGTCACAGGAACCACTGAAGGATACCTGGAAAAGAATATCTATCCCCTTTTAGACCAACGAAACACCAAATGCATAGCCTGGCGAACACTACAGTTGACTCCGGTAGGTAGGGTTAATTTAACCACTTCACCCCGGAAGGATTTCCCATGTTAGGACCAGAGCACTTTTTGTGATTGGGCACTGCGTCGCTTTAACTGACAATTGTACCCGAACAAAATTTGCGTCCTTTTTTTCCCACAAATAGAGCTTTCTTTTGGTGGTAATTGATCACCTCTGCGTCATTTCTGATCACCGCTATAAACAAAAAAAGTGATAATTTTGCAAAAAAAAAACCCCAATATTTCTTACTTTTTCCTAAAATAAAAATCCAAAAAAGATTTAAAAAAAACTAATGTATTCATTGGTTTTGGCCGATTGATATTCTTCCTCATATTCTTGGTAAAAAAGATCACAATCCCCGTTTATTGATTGGTTTGCGCAAAAGTTGCCTCACTTACAAACCATGAGAATTCATTTATGGCATTTTTTTTATTTTATTTTTTTACTGGTAATGGCTGCGATCTGTGATTTTTATCGGGACTTTGATATTGGAGAGGACATGTCGGACATTTTTGACACTTTTTTGGGACCAATGACATTTATACAGTGATCAGAAATTTAAATATCCGCTGATTACTGTATAAATGTCATTGGCAGTGAAGGGTTTAACCTGCAGGGGGAGAGCCAGGGGTTATCTGTGTTCCCTAGGCGTGTTCTAACTGTGAGGGGGCTGGGCTACCATGGGCATAAGAGATCTAACTGATCCCAGTGACCGGGATCAGTAGATCTTTTAAATGCCCACTGACAGAGCTGGGAACCGCCGTGTTCACATCGGTGGTTCCCCGTTCTTTCTCTCTGGTAGGTCATCGCGGCTTGCCGGCGGACATCGGGTCTGCCCGAGCCGCAGGCACACTCCTCCCCCAGGGTCTCGAGATGGATACTCTGTCTCCCTCTCTGGGGGAGGTCTGGCGCTCCCGAATTTCCATTGAGTGCCTCCTAACCTCCAGCGTGATGGGTAAACCCCTTTCTACTCTCTGCCTTTACCTGACGGTAGCCCATGACACTAAAACTACACACTCCCGGGACAGATGGCGGACGGATATCCCCACTCTCGGAGACCAGGAATGGGAAGACTGTGTTTCTACCTTTATGCCCTCTATGATAGCGGCCAAAGATCACTTTATACAGCTCAATTTTCTGCACACGGCGCACTGTACCCCCCAGAGGGTGTCCCAAATATATCCTGGCAAAGACGCAACATGCCCCAGATGCGGGACTGAGACGGGCACATTCTGGCATATGGTCTGGGCCTGTCCTAAACTTTGGTCATATTGGGCGGAGATGGTGGACACATTAAGTGACTTATGTGACATGCAAGTACCAATAGACCCCATGGTGCTTCTACTTGGTTATCTAGGAGAGGTGGAGGGAGATAGATATGCTAAGCTTTGTATAACTTTCTCCTTATTCTATGCTAGAAGAGAAGAGGAAGTCGGTGGAACCCCCTAGCTGCAAAACTTGGAGGAAAACCATTACCTCAGGCCTACCTCTATATTAACTTACATATGAAAGCCGGCAGTGTCCTAAAAAATGCAAAATATGGTCCAGAGAGTTAAATGTCCATGACTAAGCCTCATATGACCATACTCCCATGATTGGTCCAAATGCCCCCTCTCCTTCCTGTTTCATAAATAGAAGGAAAAAATACAATGGGATCACTAAAATGAAAACGAGGTACAACACATATCTTGAGGGAGACCAGGATGTAGCAAACCATTTAAACAATTACTTCTGTTCAGTCTTCTCAGAAACAGACTGCACTAATGATAACAAGTTAGGGAATCATATGGTTCTAGTAATGATGGTTCATTTCTAGGATTTGTGGAGGCAGAGGTAGCAGGGGAACTGGCTCAGTTAAATTTAAAGCTCAATAACTCAATAATAACTGATGGTATTCATCCCAGAATTCTAGGCGAACTTTGATATATAGTTGTTGGACCATTAACTGATCTTTTTAATATATCTCTAACAGGAGAAGCTCCCCATGATTGGTGGATAGCTAACATTGTACCTATCCACAAGAAGGGCAGCAAGGTAGAAGCTGGCAATTACAGGCCAGTGAGTTTAACATCAATTGTAGTCAAGTTAATGGAATCACCCCCGGAAAGAAGGATCATTGATCACCTAAAAATAAACAGCTTGCTGGACCCAAAACAGCATGGTTTTACTGAGGGCAGATCGTGTCAGACAAATCTGATTTTTTTGACTGTATTACCTGTGTTTTGGACCAGGGTGGTGCTGTGGACAAAGTGTATCTTGATTTCACCAAGGCATTTGCTACAGTTACATAGTCCGTGAGGCTGGAAAAAGACACAAGTCCATCAAGTCCAACCCATGTGTGTGTTTTTATGTCAGTATTACATTGTATATCCCCCAATGTTGTGGTCCCTTAGGTGTGCATCTAATAGTTTTTTGAAAATTATCTATACTACCAGCAGAAACCACTGTTTTTGGAAGAGAATTCCACATTCTCACTGCTCTTACCGTAAAAAAACCCTTACGCATCTTAAGGTTAAACCGCCTTTCTTCCATTCTCAGTGAATGGCCATGTGTCTTCTTGTTTTCCCTTGCGCTGAATAGTTTTGCCCCTATAGCGGGGTCACCAATACAGTATTTGTACATTGAAATCATATCCCCTCTCAAGCGTCTTTTCTCCAGAGAGAATAAGTTCAGTGCTTGTAATCTTTCCTCATAACTAAGGTCCTCTCATCCCTTAATTAGCTTTGTTGCCCTTCTCTGAACCCTTTCCAATACCAGGACATCCTTCCTGAGGACTGGTGCCCAGAATTGGATGGCATACTCCAGGTGCGGCCTCACCAGGGACTTGTATAGTGGGAGAATTATTGATTTATCCCTGAAGTTAATCCCTTTCTTGATGCATGCCAACACTTTGTTAGCTTTGCTTGCAGCAGCTTGGCATTGCATGCCACTGCTTAGCCTGTTCTATACTAGGGCCCCTAGGTCTTTTTCCATCCTCGATTTGCTCATGATACAAAGTTGTGTAATAGGGTTGATAATCCCTGGAGGTGTCTGTAACATGGAACATGATTTGGCATTGCTGGAAGGTTGGTCAAAGCAGTGGGGACTGCAGTTCAATATTTCTAAATGTAAAATAATGCACCTAGGGAAAAAGAATCCCCTTAGAGAGTACAGCATTGGGGATACAGTGTTAGCCAGCACTACAGAAGAGAAAGATTTGGGGGTGCTTATTTCAGATGATTGCAAAATGAGCAAACCATGTGACCAGGCAGTGGAAAAAGCAAACAGAATTCTGGGATGTATCAGTAGAGGGATCACCAGCAGGAGGAAGGAGGTCCTTTTTGCAGGAGCCTTTAGACCCCTTTCACATTGAAGCGGTTTTCACGAGTTTTAGCGCTAGAAATAGCCCCTGAAAACCTCCTCCCATTCATTTCAATGGGTCTTTTCACCCTGGGCCGGTGCACTTGCGGGACGTTACAAAATGTCCTGCAAGCGTCATCTTTGGGGCGGGTTTGAAGCGATACAAGTAGCGCTTCAAAAATGCCCCTGCCCATTGAAATGAATGGGCAGCGAAAAGCGCTTCAGAAGCTCCGGAAAACGGGTCTTTTTTGTTTATTGTTTTACCCCAAAAAAACAGGCCACTAGCACCCGAGAGCCGCTAAACGCTGCTAAACCACGGCAAAAACGGGCGCCCCTTTAGCGCTTTTTTAGCAGCGCTGCAGTGTGAAAGGAGTCTTAGGGGGGAGCTGGCCTTAATTTTCATTGTGCTTAGTGCCTATTTCTTTCTGTAGGTGGCAGTATAACCCTTGATTGCTTACTGCTTATAAAAAAAAGAATTTTATGGTGAGTACAAAAAATTTGATTATCCTGCACCTTGACAAACTTTTAATTATCGGGATACACAAAAGAGTATTATGCACATCTGTTGGCAATCATGAAAACCCCTATCTTGGTCCAAAAACAAATGAAGGCACAGGGAATAAGATGCCAATATGCCTGTGCATATGTTTACTTCTAAATCATTGGTAATGTAGGGATCGCTGATTTGTATTCTTTTGTTTTTCTATTCTTTGTAGCAAACAGAGTGCAAAGCTGTGATCCAAGTGGAAGAAGGCAGTACCCTGACTGATGGAGGCTTTTGTTTAAACATAAACATAGAAGATCCTTATATCCCAAGAATGTGGGTTGAGACCCACCCAGACCAAGACAGTGAGGTAAAACACTATACCATCTGCACAGAATTTTGGTTGCAGACTTTTCTCTCGAAGGTGAAAAACATGACATATTTCAGCTGGAATATCTGATCATTCTGTTGCTGTTGTGCATTTCCTAACCATTCATCAGAGGACACAGGAAAAGTAGAGTTCAGGAGCATTGGGCCAACCAAGTATAACCCTCACCACCCCCATGATGCATAGTTTTTTTTTTTTGTTAGTTTTGTTTTTTTGCTATTGTCCTAGGAAGATGGATGTCTTTTCAAACCCATTTTTTCTAAACATTTTTACTGTTATTAAGACTACTTTTTCTTCAATCAAGATTGGTCATTATGATGTTGAGCTGGGACTTGTTATGCAGTTATCTGGAATGGGTTATCTTCTGTGCCACCTGAAGGCTGCTAGGACCCTGCTAGAATGATGATGTAGTGTTAGCTATTAATGTGCCCTTTGGGTGCTAGGCTGTACTTGTGGTGCTCTCAAGGCACCTAGTGCACTGTTTGAAAAATTGCAGAGCACTCCACATGTCCAGTGTCATGACACAATCTCTGGAGTGATGCTTATCCTTGAAGACCCCTGAAAACTGTCTCAGGAGTATGCCTCCAGTAGAGTCAAATATTTCTTGGAATGTGACATGATCACTGAGTTCTGCATATGGAGCTCCCCACCAGTGCATAGTTACTGTGCTTTTAGCTGCAGAATGCTCCTCAGGCCTTTAACTGTGGTATGTCTGGCGCTTGTCTCCATATGAGCATGGTACGTTTCTCCTGCAAGTGCTGAGTCACTAATAGCTGTGTCACATGGGCACTTTCACTATCTCTTCCCACTTAGCATGAGTTATTTTTCCTAGAAGAGGCATAACTAAAACCTTCAGGGCCCCGGTGCAAGAAACCATGAAGGACCCCCCCCCCCCACGGATCAGTGGCAGCGGTTGTGAAGTCCACTTAGGGTGGTGGGGGAGATGGGATCAGTGGCGGGGTGGGGATAGGGATGACATTGGTGGTGGTGGGGAGGATGGAATCAATGGCAGTGGCGGTGGTGATGGGGGGATTGGGATGACATCAGTCCACTGCCACTGATGTCATCCCTATCTTCACCACCATCACTGCCACTGATGGCATCCCTAGCACCACTGCCCCTGATGTCATCCCTATCCCCCCATCACCACTGCCCCTGATGTCATACCTATCTCACCCCTGCCACTGATGTCATCCCTATACTCACCACCATTACCACTGATGTCATCCCTATACCCACCACCATTACCACTGATGTCATCCCTATCCCACCACCATTACCACTGATGTCATCCCTATCCCCCCATCACCACTGCCACTGATGTCATCCCTATCCCACCACTGCAACTGATGAACAGGCAGAGGCAGTGGGGGGGATCAGTGACACTAGCATTCACCTGCACTCTCTGTCATTGATTCTTTCTCCTTCTCCTTGCCCAGTGTGTCTCTGCCTGCATCTGGCTCCCTTCATGTGCCTTCAGTAATGCCTCTCCTGACATGTAGTCTCCTCGCAGAGAAAAGAGCTCCTCCCCCTTCACTGTACTGGGCTTTAGCTGACTTTCTTCCCCAGTTTCCGTCTCCCAACATGGCATCTGACTGGACTCTGCAGCAATATGCGGACGGACCGTTATGGCAGTAACAGTGAGTGCTCAGCTTCAGCCACAGTGTACGATCTCCCGACTCAATGCCCCCCCCCCACCGTCACAGTGGCGGAACATGTAGACCACCCCACAGTGATGGAAGGGACGGGCAGGGCTCCTCCACAGTGGCAGAACTCCAGGGCCTGGTTGCATTTCCGACCTTTGATACTCCCTGGTAGTTCCACCACTGTTTCCTATTATTGCTTTTATTGCAAGGGTAATGGGTATTGTCTCAGTTTGTCCCTGCACTGCCTATTAGTTACGCAATTGCCTCCACCCATATAACTTCCCCTGCTTTCACTATATTCTGGGAATATTTATCTTGCAGAAGAAATAGCCCTATAGATGACTTCAGCTCATGATCCAAAAAAAACATTAAAGAAATGAATCACCACGCTCTATAAAATCAACAAATTAAACATCAAATAATGCTGCTGCTTTTAGTGAAAATAATGTCCAAAATAGAAAACTTAAAAATGCAACCGTTTTCAGCAGCGCAATAATAAATGATCGCATATGTCATAACATAAAGTGCATGTGCTAACAATCCATCTGAGACAAAACAAATGTCCTTAAAGTGCTTGTGCAGCAAAACTTTAAATCAGGAACTCCTCCACCAGTGCCACCACGTGAAATCATTGAACACACTGAGGCTCATCAGATGTCCCAAGGTCAATCGGCATATCTTAAATCTGACTATGGTCTCTCCGACAGAGTATCCCACAGAATCACCAACTTTCACCATCTAATCTTTATATCAAAGTGGCTCATATGGGAAGAAGGAGAAATGACCTCTCATAGTGTAGTATTTAGGTTAAAAAACTATTTTAATGTTAAAAATGTGCTTACATGTCACAGATTTAAAACGATCATTCGTGTACCATAAACGAGCGATCTTGTTACCCGTTTGTGATCGCCGCTCGTTCGTTCGTAACCGCTGCGTCACTTCGGATCCAATCCGCTCGATGTGGCCACGCAACGACTCACATCGAGCGGATTGGATCCGAAGTCACGCCGCGGACATCGGGTGAGCCTCAGTGTGTTCAATGATTTCACGTGGTGGCACTGGTGGAGGAGTTCCTGATTTAAAGTTTTGCTGCACAAGCACTTTAAGGACATTTATTTTGTCTCAGATGGATTGTTAGCACATGCACTTTATGTTATGACATATGCGATCATTTATTATTGCGCTGCTGAAAACGGTTGCATTTTTAAGTTTTCTATTTTGGACATCCAAAAAAACATGACAGCCTGTTATGGCATTCAAGCAATGAGATCTTCACTGGCACTTTCCAGACCTGTGTGTACTGCATCAGCTAGCCGCAGTGTGCTCTCCCCTTCAGAGCTGCGGTACTGATTTTGGTATAACGTGGAGTCTCTGCAGTCTTTTTATGTGTAAGCCTCTGCATGTGGCAATAACTCCTGATATTTGTCTTCTGATGCTTATGCTCTGCATAAAAGCTATTATAACTGTACAGTAAACCCTTATTTAAGAGCAGCTGTACTGTGATGGTAGCTTAGTGTAGTGTCACTGATAACAGTCCAAATTCCTATAAGCCTTTTGGCACATGGCTGCCCCCATGGAATGCCGTATTCACTGGCCAGGAAGTACAAGATGCTGAGAAAAGGAAGAAGAAGAGTTCCTGTGGTTCCAGGAGAGCAGTTGTCCACAGAAACATAGTTAGACGTGCAGATAGGTCAGTTCTGGTGGCAGTCAGACACGATCAGCCAACAGTCAAAAGATTGGTGCAGACAGCAGGCAGAAATGTGATCAGTAAACAGGCAAGGGTTTTTTTACATGTGTCAGAAAGAGGCAACACTGCACTGGTGTGGCGTTGATCAGGAACACTGTTGCTGGCTTACACTGGTCTGGTGCCACTGGAACTGGTGTGGTAACAATCAGGGACTCCATTACTGTCTTACACTGGTGTGGTGGTGATAAAGAACACTGTTGCTGGCATACACTAGTCTGGTGACACTGGGACTGGTGTGGCGGTGATCAGAAAAACTGTTGCTTGCTGCAGTGGTCTGGTCTGGTGGCAATCAGGAACACTGATTCTAGCTTCACTGGACTGGTGACACTGTGCCTGGTGTGGTGGTGATCAGAAAACTGTGACTATTAGGGCTCATTTACCTGTGAGATTGGTGGTGGTAAAACCTCACAGTTGAGTGCTTTGTTTGACTGTTTATTCTCCTTAACTGGATTGCTTTGGGGCCTCCGAATGTTTTGAATACTACTGTTCCTGTGCAACACTGTATCTTGGCCTAGGCCAACAAGGCCCAGGCCTAGGGCGGCACTTTGCAGGGGGGCAGCACGAAAAGAGTCCCCGATGGCTTGCACTACACTTTTAGCCTTATTGGGTGGACTGGGCCGGTCTGGCACCCCCATAAAGTGGCTGCACTTGCTGCCGGTATGACAGTCCCAAGGGGCCCAGGTGGTGGGCTCCAACCAACGAGTTGTTGTGCTGCCCCATATCCAAACAGGAAGTGTGAGGAAATCTCTTAAGGAAATCCATCCCAATCCCCCAGTGCCCTCAGAACTAGTGTCCCCACTAGGGAATGTCAGGGCGGGTCTTAAACAGGAAGGGGTGTGGCCTTGACAGGAAAGGGTGGCGCATATTTAAATTAGGGGGGTGCATGAGTTTAGTCAGGCCTAGGGCAGCACAAAACCTAAATACAACGCTGTTCCTGTGTCCAATGATGGATTTCTGTGCACACTGTAAAATCCTTTTTCTTGAGTTCATAGAGGGACATGGATCTCTGTTAATGATTAGCTCCTAATATTGCTTTTCTGAAGCAGAAATAACATCCATCATTGTAGCACACTAGCAAAAAAACTGAAGCATTATGGTGAGTGCTTTGCTGGCCAAGGAGTTCTTTGTTTGCCGGTGTCCAAATCCTACCAAAGGCAGCAGTATAAATCAATGTTTCTGAATTCTTTTGCTTCTATGTTTCTTGATGAACTTCAAAAAAAAAAAAAATTAAAATTATGAGTACAAAAATTCTGTTTCTCTTTCGTTCGTTTACAGGCACAGTGACTTATTGGACTAAGTGGGTTATACTGCCCTCTTCAGGAGTTTACTAAGCAGAACAGGCAGTTCTAGCAGCAAAAAGAACAGTAACAGACACAGCCCCTCCCAGGGGGCCGTCCTCACTGGCAGATAACCCCTCCACCCAGCTATGCTAGCTCAGTTTTTTTCTGCCTAGTCCAAGGAGTTTGACCTAGGCTCCCTGTTGGGATCTGTGGTACCTCTCTGGGTCCACTTCGGCTGTCCTGGAGGACAGCCTCACAGATGAAGACTACAATCAAGCAGCCGTGCCGGGCGACAGGCTGGATCTTGGATCCAGGTAGTCTCCCCAGCTGGCCATCACACATTAGACCGGTTAGCTACGCGCTGGGTCGACTGTGATTGACCCCGAACCAGACTGTGTGGCTCCACGGGTTAAACGCCCCGCCACCGCAAGCAGTGCGCCCAGTGCTGACAGCTCCCTTCGGGTTACTGGTAGCGCAGAGCTGTTTCGGGTTGGATCCCCGCGCCACCCGACTAGATGGGGTAAGTATGCGGGTCCCCCCTCCGGGGTGTCTGGGTAGCGGCTGGTCTTCCTCCCCCTCCCTCGCTCGGCCCCCTCCTCCACCCCTCCGCTACTCCGCTGTCGCACCCCCCTTCCCCTCCCCAGGGCTCCCAGGGTGTGTGTGTGATCAGGCCCTACCTGGTCCACCCCCACCCCCCCCCTCCTTGCCTCATGCTGCTGAGCTAGCAGAGCTGGGTGGAGGGGTTATCTGCCGGTGAGGATGGCCCCCTGGGAGGGGCTGTGTCTGTTGCTGTTCTTTTTGCTGTTAGAACTGCCTGTTCTGCCTAGTAAACTCTTGAAGGGGGCAGTATAACCCACTTAGTCCAATGAGTCGCTGTGCCTGTCAACGAACTCAGAGAAAGGGATTTTACGGTAAGTCAAAAATCCAGTTTTTATCAAAGAAGCACCCTGTAAGCAATATAGGCATTATCATAAAATATTACACAGCACATGCTAAAAGTGGGAAAAAACTCAGGGACATGTAGAAGAATTTTTTTTAAAAAATATACAGCTAGCCATTCCTTCCTAGCATGGCTAGCTAAGCAAATGTAAACCAGAATTCAAAAGAAGATTCTCCTTCTTTGATTTGTATAATATGTGCTGATAATAAGCATGATATAGTATAGGGGTGGGCAGAGGAACAACATTTAGGTCCTCGTGACAGGAAAGTTTAAGGACAGCCATCCAGGCTGCCTATAAATGAGCAAGGTAGTAGGTGACACACTGACTGAGCTCATCTTAACCTGCTGAGTTACATGAACTGTATGAATAATGTAATTGGGCCACACACCACTTTGATAATCCTTCACTCATACATTTATTGTGGTTCACAATAGCGCTCCACAGAACTATCTGCAAAACGTTTTTCATTTTGGGTAGGAAGAAAGGGTTTTGGGTAGAAGAAAGGTTTTTGACACCTGTAACATTTATTTTTGCCTTCTGTGTCCCATTAGGGAGATTCTAATTCACTTCCCGTCCTATAGCCATAACAGAAAGGGAGAGAAAATCCCTCTAAAGTGAGGGAATCCCTGGTTGTCTATAGGTTCAACTTGTGTGCATGTTATCTGGCCAAAATCACCAGGGTATGTAAACTTTTGATCAGGGTCATTTGGGTAGTTTCTGTTGTCATGATTTAAAAAAAGTAAACAGTTGATTGATAATAAATGGCTTCAGCCAAACTAATCATGAGTGAAAGAAATGTTTTTGAAATGGCCAAGAAATCATAAATTCTGCCAGGGTATGTGAACTCATGAGCACAACTGTACGTGTGGCTGCTGCCTATAACCACATTCAGTGAAAACACACGGGGAATGAATGGCGCCCCCATGCATGTGAAAAAGCAGTGCTTTTGCGGGTGCAGGAACCGCAGCGATATCGCATGATCAAAATGACCATGCGATTTCCCTGTGGGCCGCATTTTGGAAAAGGTGTATGCACTTTTTCTGTGGGAAATGCAGCCAGGGCAACCCATTCAAATAAATGGGATGCCGTGCCTGTACAAACTCGGGCCACAAAAATATAGGGATGTAAACCTAGGGTAAAGCAAGCTCGCTCCTTATACCTGTCCCACAGTAGCTGTGTAGACTTCTATGACTGCTTCTATTTCCACGGGGCAAACACTGTCTAGTATTTGCAAACTGTTAATTTTTTGTTTTTGTTTTTGTCAGGCATGCTTGCTACTATTTCAGCCTGAGTTTGAAGATTGGTACGAAGAACCAAAATTGACCATCTTTCTTGATTGTTCCAATTCCATGAAATCCTGTTTTCAGAGTGCTAAGCAAGTTGCTCTGCTTGCTCTCAATACTGTATATTCCAATGCTATCAACATTATTGTTTTTGGATCAAGTAAGTAAAGTGATAAGTGAATAAGATGAAGTATATGTCCTCTTAATCCTTTTGTATTCTATTGTATTGTACCTGTATTGTCCCCCTTTTATATTGTAAAGCGCTGCGTAAACTGTTGGTGCTATATAAATCCTGTGTTATAATAATAATAATGTCACTCTAGGAAACCTTCCCTGTCTACAGTAGCTACATATGGTAACAAAGGTAATAATGATGGAAAAGACTCTTGTCTATCAAAGTGTTTGTAAAGCTATTAAAAAATAAGTTTATTTTTATCAAGCCCAAACTATGCTTTATGCTATATTTTGTATATTTTTTGTAGGTCAATCAGTTCTAAATACCTCACAATCCTGCCTGTCTTCTTAGCCCACGTCCACACAGAACCAATTTGTCATGCGATTTGACAGGTCAAATCACAAGACAAGTCGCAGCTTATTGCCGACAACAGCACAGTTCCAATCCATGCAACGCCGACTTTGTGGCACCGCACCAATTTGCAAAAGTAGTTCCTGTACTACTTTTGCCAATTTTGGGCGCAATGTCAATAGACATCTGTGTAAGAATCCACATAGATGTCTTTTAAGTCACACCCGAAGACACATGGACATGCTGCTTTAAAGTCACACAATTTCAAACCTGTGTTCAATGTGAACAAGGGCTCCTACTGCTTTTCTTAATTTTCAATCCTGTTAACACTAGCCACATATTGAGGCCCATAGTAGTGTTGGCATGAGCAGGAACTTCTGTGGGAGTAACAGGACCCTGTGCAAAAGAATGGCTTCCCTGCAGTCCCAAAACCAGCTAGTGATGTGGCAGGCTGACAAGCCCCCACCCAGCCCTGCAGAGCCTGAACCTGATAGGAATCTCCCTGCCAATAGAACAACTGCACACAGTGGAAGCAGCTTATTTTCTTCAGCAGTTCCTGCCCCAAGCCCTTGGACCTTCAGGACATGGAGAGCATATAGCTATCCTACTTAAAAAGAAGGAAAAGCATTTTGTAGGAATTTTTACTGATTTCTGTTCTGCTCAAAAGATTTTTATTCAAAGTTTACATATAGCAATCAGGAAAAGTGGGACATGTATTTTTTTTTTTTTTTTCAATTAACAGTTTTTATTGTATATGTATAGAACAAAGGTTATTCTCATACACTCTCAGTTCTCTAGGGTGATAGGCCCGCATAAACTCAAGTGTCTTGTAATTGCACAGGGGACAAAAAAAGGGAAAATAAATACAAAGAGGAGAAGACTCGCCAGATCTTAGGGTGCCTGTGGCAAACAACGAACTATCCCATCAGTGATAACTACATTAAACCCATATTTAGCAGTAAAGTCTGTTAGCCGCTCGCCCACTGCGGGCCAGTCACTATAGGGGCATACCTCATACATTCAGCTCAAAGAAGAAGGCAGTGCTGGAACAAGAAAAGGATTAACTGACCAGTTAATCACTTAGCAAACATTTGTTCAAATAAGCATCATGAGGCAGTAGGCTGTGGACTAGAGAAAAAGGCGGGCTAAACGCAAAAAGAGAAAAAAGGAGAACTCCAAAAAACCCTGGTGGTACAACCTGTGGGATATCAGCGAACAGTAAACATTCAGGCACTTCTGGCTAAGTGCAATCTCGGACAAGTCAGTCGTTTTTAGGCTTAGTGGACTTGCGTGAAGGCTCCGTGCCCCTGTGGTTGTGCCTGCTGCCATACCATGGGCGGCGGAGGTGGGGTGGAGACCAGGTCCCACTCTGGAAGTGGCGGAGCTGGGATCTCAAGGATGTTGCAGAAAGTGTTGATGTCCTCCGGATAGCGCAGGGTAGCAGACTTGCCTTGGTTCTTCGCAGAGAGGCTAAAGGGGAATCCCCATCAGTATATCAGTATATGATGTCTTTTTCCAGGAGGGAGTGCATAAGGGGTTGCATTAATATGCGTTTCTGGAGCGTGATCCATGAAAGATCTGGGAAAATTTGGATCTGGGTATTGTTAAACACTACTCTGCGTATAGAGCAGGCTTTGCTGAGAGGGCCGGGAAGTCATCTGAGTCGTCAGACAGGCCGGAGATGCTAGGCATATCTTGCCCCATACAGGGGTCTGATGCCGTCCGGAGCAACCGCGGGAAGGCCTCGGTGCACTGGGTGTATTCATCTGGGGAGCGGCGTAGTGTAGCAGATGGGACATTGTGTGCGGCGGCCCTCTCCATCTCCCCCCTTGGAGTCTGACTCACCACTCCTGGGGACTCCACAGGGTTGTATTCTCCTCCTGGGGAGTGCTGGGTCTCAGGCTGTGCCTGGGCGCGGGTCGCTGGTGGAGATCTTTATCGAGCTGCTGCGCCATCCGCGAGGTCCGCCGGAGCCATCTTGGCCGCCCTGGAGGACGAAGCCTCCGGCGGTACGAAAAAGTCCCATAATCTGGCAGCAGAGCCCGGAGGCGGCTGGGACGATCCCCGAGCCTTGGTCGACCGGGGGGGCTTTGACTTGCCCATATTGGTGCGGTGGTTTCCCCAAAAAAAGCAGTTTTTCTTAGCGGGCCGTGAGAGAGCAGGTAATTACGCTGCCATCCAGGTCGGCTTCCAATCATGCCCCTGGGAAATGTATTTAAAGCATTGACAATGTACAGGAGGCTAAGGCAGTGTTTTTCCACCTTTTTTGAGTCAGGGCATCCTTTAGAATTGTGCACAATCCTGGGGCACAGCAATCTGAGGGCTTCTTCATACAAGGAGGCGTGTCTGAGCGCAAGCGCTTTTTTACGTGTTCCCAAGTGTTGTGTTTTCTAATAGGCTGCTGTATGCTTGTGAAACGTGCATTAAAAGGTGCTGGCATAGTGCCCAACAAAAATGGATGGTACTGCTGTGCCATGCATTTTAGTGAACGCACACCTAAAAAATGAATGGCACCCGCGCATCTGCAAAAGGCAGTGCTGTTTTGTGTGGTGCAGGAAAATGTATTACATGCATCACATGCATTACCGCTAATGTAATGTAATGCTGTAATGCTGCGTTGAGGTCTGGAGCTTATAAATTTCCATCCCCCCTGCTAGCAAAGGGGAATTTGTGCATAACTGTGCAGGGTTTGATTACCACCCACAATTTCTGCTGCTGGGACAAGAGCTGCTTGGAGTGGAGATAGGAGGAAGTAATCAAGCCCTGTACAGTCTGATCATGAAAGCGTTACTCTGTTAACTTCTGTGTACAGATAGGAGGGAGAGAGCACAACCCAAACCTCTTCCCATCTCTCTCATCCTCTATGCTGTTTTCTTAACAGTTGCTGGCAAAACTGAAAGCTGTGTGGGCCGCCCGACCTGCCCTTAGCAACCGATGATATAATTGGTAGGATGTGGGCAGGCAGCTTGCACAGCTTTCAGTTTTGCTAGTGAGAATACAGATAACAGCATAAAGGAGGAAAGAGCCCAGAGGAGGTGCAGGGTATGCTATCTCCCTCCTTTCTGCACACAGAAGTTAACAGAGTACCCCTTTCATGATTGGACTGGACAGGCTTTATGTAATTTTGTTGCTGCACCCCAGTTGAAAAACCTTGGGCTAGGGCTACCCAGACAAGGCCAGATAAACATAGAGTACAGCTAGAAATCATCATAAGCCAATGAGTACAGTAATAATGGCATACGCAGGAAACAAGATGTCCTTCGCAAAGTGGTGGAAAAGCAAGAGGAAAAGACAAGGAGGTAAGGAAAGGCAAGAAGAGCAGAGGGGTATCCCGAGGGGCCTTTGTCGTTGTGGGAAGGCCAGTAGTGGCAGTAAAAGTCTGGAGAACATCGCTATGGTTCAAGCAGCATGATCTCAAAGTTAATGGGTATAAATGTATCTATCCACCACGGCTGCCAGATTTTGGTATAAATGTGGACCCGATCCTGTAGAGCAGCGTCAATCTTGCACAATCATGTCACGCATAACTCGTTTTTTAACTGCAAGTAGACTAAAAGTGCAGGTTTTCCAGGTAGCTGCTACTGTCCACTTAGCAGCGGCTATAATGTATTAAAGAAGTTTAAATTGAGCAGTGGTAATGTCTGGTTAGGATAGCTACAGCGGGATCTGGAGCAACAGATCTGCCCAGCACTATGGAGAGAAGATCAAAAATGTCCAAAACCTGTGAACAACGGGGCATGTCCACCAGCCATGTAGGTGCGTTCCCAAATCCTTGCAGCCCCGAAAGCACTCTGAAGAATAGTTTGATACAAATTTTGAGATGCATGCTAGAGGAGCTTGTATGAGGCCTTCAGTGTGGCACAATTCACTGAGCTAGACTTAGTAGCCAGCCATATAGCAGTCCAATTTTCTGGTTCAACAGTGACACATAGGATGTGGGATATGGGAAGAGAATATTGTAAGGTATAGGGTGGAATTCTGTTCCAGTCTTTCTCACAAAGCTGGTCAAACGTGGTAAACTGATTCATGGATGAGAGGAAGAAGAGCTAGTGAGGAAGAAATTTGAATTTGAAAGTAGAGAAAAAGTTGGCATAGCATTCGGAAAGAGAGAATCCCATCAGGGCCTGCTAATTGGTGCAATCTGGTTAGTTTAAGATCCACCCAAATGTAAACGGAGGCCAGAGAGGTATAAGCTGGGTAGAACAGGGAGTTCCACATGAAAGATCGTATATAGGACAGTGAGGTTAGAGAAGACATGCCCACTGTTTAGTGCAAACCCAAAGGGTGAGGGAGTGTGAGGTGATGGGGTTCGTGATGAAACTCTGCTCTTTCAGTCCCTGCTGATTTCTTTTGTGAGACATGTTAAATGAAGCTCCCATGCTTTTGATTTTATAGGTTCATACCAATTTTTAGTTCTCTCACAACTCTGTTCTCAAAATAAATACCTAATTTCTCTAGTCATTCTTCCAGGACGGCACAGCTGAGAGAGGACTGGTCTCACTTGGACAGGAAACACAATCAAGAACAGAGTTTAAAAGGCCCTACCCTCCCTCTGCCCCTCATTTTTTGATTGTGTTTCCCACAGGGATGCAGCACAACACTTTATTTTTTTTCCCTTGGATCAAGCTGGGTGTCACGTACCTGGTGGTGAAGTCTGCAGTAGCCGAGGACAGCCTCTCTTACAATCCTGACTCAGGAACCCCTGATATGGAGAACAGGAAGCTCAAGAGTGCAGAATGGCACGAGTGCTTAGCTGGAACACAGGTGCGATGGTCACAGGCAGGGCTGGAGATGCAGCGAGCTGGAGCCGAAGGGAACTCCGGGGAACAGCTGACAGCAGTGCAGTAAGGCTGGACCAAGCTGGTGATGCTGGATGAGAAGGCTGGACCAAGCTGGTGATGCTGGATGAGAAGGTTGGAAGCAGACCGGAACAGACAGCAGCCAAGTGGATCAGGAGCCGAGGAGCAGGCAGAAGAATGGTCGGGCACAGGCCAGGTCGTCAACGGGCGGACAGCGAGGTACCAAGGAGCAGGCAGAAGAATGGTCAGGAATAGCCAAAAGGTCAGGGCAGGCAGATGGCAACGGAGTCTGGAACAAGCCGGTAAATCAAGGAACAGGTAACAGGATACTCGGGAAACGCTGTAGACCAAACGGCATTAGTCTCGTGTCACTGCTCTGTTTAAATAGTCCCTTTGGTGCCAAGAATGGTCACGAACGGGAGTGCGCGCTGCCTGGTCGTGCGTGCGCACGAACGCTCGTGCCGTCCGTTCTTTCGTGCACGCGCCTGCGCACCGTGTTCCTTCGTATAGAAATACGGGTTCTTCTCCTTTCCTGACACTGGGGCTGAGGTCCCCCTCCTGAACACCGGCCCTGTGGGAGACCAGGGGTGGATGCCGATCGGGGGCAAAACTCGCCCAGTCCAGGAGGGATTCCCGGTAAGTAGACCTCGGGGAGTGGGGGGCAGCCTGAAAGTGGTAGACGGCAGTAGAGAGCCCCCCCCCCCCCGAGAGCTGGGGGAGTCTGAGGACAGTGGGGTCACCCAGAACCCCAGAGACCTCTTTCCCTCCTCCTACCTGAAAGTGGTTGATGGGACGGAGGAGGCTGTCAGAATGGCCAGGCAGAGGGGACCTCCATGCAGGCAGGCACAACTCTGTTCTCAATCCGGATCACTGGTGCTCAGGAGGAGCAGGACAGTGTGGGGGCTTACGGCATCGGCGGGCTGGAGGCAGACAGAGCTTGGGCGCCGGGAAATCTTTAGCCGGTGCCATGGAGCTCTCTAGGTGGCCGGGACACTGTGCTAAAAACCGAAAGGAGGAATCCTTTTTTCTGGCCCGGTCCCTCTGCTAAGGAATCCAAATGACGCCAACCCTCGGGTTGGGGGGAGGCTCAGGTGGTTTCTTCTTCAGTGGAGGGAAATCACCCAGAGCCTGTACATTCTCCGCCTGGTGGAGGAGGGGTACAGGTTGGAGTTCCTGTCCACCCCTCCTCCAAACTTTGTCCTGACACACTTGTGCCGAGATCCGCAGAAAGCGGAGGGGCTCCTGGAGAGTGTCTGGGAGTTGGTAGAACAGGAGGTTGTCATCCCAGTTCCAGCAGGACAGTTGGGACGGGAGGTTTTACTCCCACATTTTTGTGGTAGTGAAACCCCCGGGAAAGTTCCGACTGATCATAAACTTACGGAAGCTGAACAAGCACTTAAGATACAAAAAATTCCATATGGAAAGTATGTACACGGTCAGGAGACCCCTCTTGGAGGGGATTTTCATGATCACACTGGATCTAAAGGACGCCTACCTCCATGTCCCCATTGCCCCGGAGCATCAGAGATTCCTGCGCTTTGCAATCAAGACAAAACGGGGCGTCCAACATTGGCAATTCAGGTCACTTCCTTTTAGGCTGGCTTCCAGCCCAACGATCTTTACAAAGGTCCTCGCCGAGGTTGTCTTGTTTCTCCACCTCCAAGGAATTGCCCTGATTCCATACTTGAACGACCTGCTGATCTACAACTCATCCCAGGATCAGCTCTTGTCGGATCGGGACAGAGTAATTTCAACCCTGGAGAGCCTAGGGTGGATGATCAGCTGGGAGAAGTCCTCCCTAGAACCATCACAGGCAAAGGTGTTTTTGGGCTACCGAGTGGATTCGGTGGCGCAGAGAATTTTCCTCCCCCTAGAGAAGGTGGAGAAAGTGCAGAGAGCGGTGTCGGCCCTGTGCGACTCCAAGGTGGTGTCACTGAGGGCCATCATGAGAGTCCTGGGCCTCATGACATCATGTATCCTGGCGGTACCTTGGGCCCAGCTCCACTCACGAGACCTCCAGGGGTTTCTCCTCGCCTGTTGGGACAGAAAGGAGTCCTTGGAAGTGAAGGTGTACCTTCCGGGGAACATGAAGGAAACACTGGGATGGTGGATCAGTCCAAGGTGGGGGTCAAACGGTCGTCCCTGACCCAACACAAGCCTCTAAGCATTATTACCGACACAAGCACTTGAGGGTGGGGGGGCCCACCTGAAAGATCTTCGAGCCCAGGGATCCTGGGATCAGGCCCAGAGCAGGGCATCCTTCAACTTCAGGGAGCTCCTGGCAGTCGGGGAGGCACTAAAAGTGTTTGAGGATCAGATCCAGGACAGGGGAGGTTCAGGTATTCTCGGACAACGTAGTTGCAGTGGCCTACCTGAACCACCAAGGGGGAACCAAGTCCCCGAAAGTTGGCCAAACTGGCACAGGACATTCTCGAGTGGGTAGAAAGAAGTATTCCTTCAATCCCTGCGGTCCACATAAGGGGAGATCACAATGTGGAACCAGACTATCTGAGCAAACGGCCCATTCAGCAAGGGGAATGGGAACTCTGCGACAAGGTCTTTGCTCTTGTAAAATGGTAGTTTGGCATTCCAGAGGTGGACCTGTTTGCCTCCAGAGAAAACAGGAAGGTTCCAAGGTTTTTCTCTTACCAGGTCAGAGGTTTTAGAAGGTCTAACCATTTGCTGATTAATTTCTGGGGTCAGAAGAAAGGTCTCCAGGCATCTAAGTCGGCATGGCAAGGTGGATAAGGCAGGCAATTTCAGTGGCTTATGAGCAGGCGGGTAAACCAGCCCCTGCTTGATTGAAAGCTCATTCCACTAGGTCTCTGGCGACCTCCTGGGCTGAAAAGGCGGGTACCTCGATTGAACCAAAATTGGAAAGCGGCCACGTGGACAAGCCAAAACACATTCCTGAGACACTACAGGGTGGAGTTGTTTTCACCTCAGGACCTGGCGTTCGGCAGAAAAGTCCTGCAGGCAGTGGTCCCGCCCTAAAGGTAAGCCTGAGCTCCTTGCTCATCATCTCAGCTGTGCCGTCCTGGAAGAATGATTAGAGAAAATTACCAGTTACACTTACCGGTAACTGTGTTTCTGGGAATTCTTCCAGGACAGCAGGCCTACTTCCCATCCGTTTATGTATTGGTGTTTGCACAAAAGGATATACTCTTGCACGCGTGTGGGATAATACTTTGTCTCAACTGAGGGGCAGAGGGAGGGTGAGGCCTTTCAAACTCTGTTCTTGATTGTGTTTCCTGTCCAGGTGAGACCAGTCATCTCTCAGCTGTGCCGTCCTGGAAGAATTCCCAGAAACACCGTTACCGGTAAGTGTAACTGGTAATTTTTGCTATGGTCCTGCAAGTTCTTACATTTCCCACAAAGAAAGTGGGAAAATATGTGAATTCCTAAAAAAATCTATTTAAAGGGATGAAATAAAATGGTAGGAGTTAGTAATCCATAGGCACTTTTAAAAGCTACCATCCTATAGACAGCTAGCTTATATGTCAGGCAAATTATGAAGAGTTAACGGAAAAAAAATACTCGATAGAGGTAAATAGCATAGTAAAGGAGAAAAAATCAGCATACAGAAGATACAAGAAAACAAAGTGTAGCTGATGGAGAAATGTATAAAAGCAGACAAGATGGCCAAATTTATCAGTGCTACTAAAGCACAGAATGAATAGGAAATGGCTAAATCTGCTAAGATAGGAGACAAAACTAAAAACAGGGATACAAAGCTTATGTTGAGTAGAGATGAGCAGAATGTACTGGGGTTTGTTAGGTGAACTCTGTCGAAGTTCAGATTCAGAATCTGAACCACATTGAAATCAATGAGAGGGAAAAAAGGTAGTTCAATGTGAAAAGGCGGTTTTGGAGCAGCTCAAAGGGCAACATAAAAAATATGCAATTCCTTTAAATGGCATGCTTGGGGGATGCCTAAAGCTGTCCAAAGATGGATCAAAATTCAGCCAGTTTAGCAGGAAAAAAAGCTAAATTTTCCACACAGTAGCTGAGAACAGCAACGTAAGAGAGTTATTTTTTTCCAAGAAAAAACACTAAGGGTATAGTATTACATACAAAGCAGCCCTAAATATTGTAGAAACTCGCTGCCTATTGAGCAAGCATGTTTACTTGGCCAATGGCCACTATGTCATAAAAAGAGATGAGGCATATTTTATTAGGATTTTAAAAAATGCAGTTTTTATTACGTCAGTCAAAAGCCAGAAATCTTGTACTGACATGCAACATACAGTGCTTTTACTAGGCCGCAATGCAAGATGGAGTGACTAGGCAGGTTTGATCCTCCTAAAATATAAATTAGAGTGTATTTCAGAGCAACAAGCCAGAAAAACTGAACTTGTATGTACTCTTTATTTGCTAAGATTCTATGTCAAAGGGAGATCTGGCAGATATGATCTTGAATAAACAAATCACGTCTTTTTTTTTTTTTTTTTTCTTTCAAACTTTATATTCAAACAATTGTAAATATATGATGTAGACTTCTTGAAACCTTTTGCTGTTCCACTATTCCCGGGGAAGTGTACAGGCAGATTGCATGTTTAACCTCTTGAGATCCGCGCTATAGACGAAAGACGGCTACAGCGCGGATCTCAATCTCCGAGTGGCCATCTATTGACGTCTGCCCCTGTGCACGCTCCCAGCGTGCACTCACAGGCGGCGCACGAGGCTGCCGCACGAGGCCGCCGCACGCTACATAGGCGTGCCCGCGGGTCGGGCGGACTCTATGTCCTCTCCTGACCCACGATCGCCTGCGGAGCTGCAGAACGGGGAACCGCCAATGTAAACACGGTGGTTCTCTGTTCCGTGAGAGGGGGACATAGCAGATCTACTGATCCCTGTCACTGGGATCAGTTAGATCTGTTATGTCCCTTCCAACCCATCCCCCCCACAGTTAGAACACACCCAGGGAACACTGTTAACCCCTTCATTGCCCCCTGCAGGTTAACCCCTTCACTGCCAATGACATTTACACAGTAATCAGTGGACATTTACATTTCTGATCGCTGTATAAATGTCATTGGTCCCAAAAAGTGTCAAAAATGTCCGACATGTCCGCCCCAATATCAAAGTCCCGATAAAAATCACAGATCGCCGCCGTTACTAGTAAAAAAAATAATAATAATAAAAACGCCATAAATCAATTCCCATAGTTTGTAGATGCAATAACTTTTGCGCAAACCAATCAATAAACGGCGATTGCGATTTTTTTTTTTTTACCAAAAATATGTAGAATAGTATAAATCGGCCAAACCCAATGAATAATTTTTTTTTTTATATTTTATTTTTGGATATTTATTAGAGCAAAAAGTAAAAAATATTATTCTTTTTTCAAAATCGTCGCTCTTTGTTTGTTTATAGCGCAAAAAATAATAACCGCAGAGGTGATCAAATACCACCAAAAGAAAGCTCTATTTAATTTCGAGCTGAAGACTGAAAAATGCAACAGTTATGAGGGGCAACTTTAGACCTTTGTGGCACAGTTATTAAGCCTTTTTGAACAGGCTGCAGTTTGACAGCTTGAGCTGACATTTAGCATCTGTAAAAGAAAACAATATTGTTTTGTCTTGTTTTGAACACTGATGATGGAACAGCTTAGCAACATAACTAACAGTTGACTGTTTTGAAGGGATAGAGCAAAAAAAAAAAAATGGCTTACTTTTTCATAGAGTGAGAACGGAGACAGTTTACAGATTTGATGCACACTTTTTTAAACCTGTTCAGACTGTCCACTATTTGTAATTGAGAGAAAACAAGCAGATTTCACCTTACAATCCATCTGTTTTTCCATGCAGCAGATGGAAAAATTAGTAATTTTCAGTACAGTTTTAAACCATTTTTGGTGAGGCCACTATCTTTGAGTTAGAGTGCACAGATTTAACTTGAAATAATTAAATTAGACTATATACAGTGGATATAGAAAGTCTACACACCCCTGTTCAAATGTCAGGTTTTTGTGATGTAAAAAATGAGACAAAGATAAATAATTTCAGAACTTTTTTCACTTTTAATGTGACCTATAAACTGTTCAACTCAGTTGAACAACAAACTAAAATCTTTTAGGTCAAAGGCAGTAAAAATAAAAAACTAAAATAATACGGTTGCATAAGTGTGCACACCCTTAAACAAATACTTTGTTGAAGCACGTTTTGATTTTATTACAGCATTCAGTCTTTTTGGGTATGAGTCTATCGGCATGGCACATCTTGACTTGGCAGTATTTGCCCACTTTTGCAAGTACACTACAAATCTTTCATATTGCAAGGGCATCCCCTGTGCACAGCCCTCTTCAGAGCACCCCACAGATTTGCATTCGGATTCAGGTCTGGGCTTTGGCTGAGCCATTTCAAAACTTGAATCTTCTTCTGGTGAAGCCATTTCTTTGTTGATTTGGATGTATGCTTGGGGTCATTTTCATGCTGAAAGATGAAGTTGCTCTTCATGTCCAGCTTTCTAGCAGAAGCCTGAAGTTTTTTTGCCGATATTGACTGGTATTTGGAACTGTATAGAATTCCCTCTACCTTGACTAAGGCCCGTGTTCCAGCTGAAGAAAAACAGCCCCAAAGCATGATGCTGCCACCACCATGCTTCACGGTGGGTGTGGTGTTGTGCAGTGTTGTTTTTGCACCAAACATATCTTTTGGAATTATGGCCAATAAGTTCAACCTTGGTTTAATCAGACCATAACACATTTTCCCACATGCTTTTGAGAGACTTCAGATGAGTTTTTGCAAAATTTAGCCAGGCTTGAATGTTTTTTCTAGTAAGAAAAGGCTTCCATCTTGCCACTCTACCCCATAGCCCAGACATATGAAGAATTTGGGAGATTGTCATCACATGTACCACACTGCCAGTACTAGCCAGATATTCCTGCAGCTACTTTAATGTTGCTGTAGGCCTCTTGGCAGCCTCCCTGACCAGTTTTCTTCTCATCTTTTTATCAATTTTGGAGGGACGCCCAGTTCTTGGTAATGTCACTGTTGTGCCATATTTTCTCCAATTGATGATGACTGTCTTCACTGTATTCCATGGTATATCTAAAGCCTTGGAGATTCTTTTGTACCCTTCTCCTGATTGATACCTATTAAACAATAGTGTGTACAAAGGAGCATGGGGGAGCTCATGTCCATAATGGGGATGGTAGTGACACAGCCACAAATGATCCACAATGGCTCAAAAGTGAAATGGTCCAGAAGTATTTAGACAGAAAAAAGGTAGATAAAGGCATCCACCCACGGACCTTAAAGGAATTGAGCTCTGTCATTTCAAAGTGAATACAGAAAAAATCCTGCGCTTTGGGCTAAAAAGGACATATATCACAATGCGACTACGCAGATAGGTTTTCGGTGGAACCCCTCAATGCAATTAAAATATAAAACTGCAGCGCAAAAAAAATTCATATAAAAAATTTCATATGTAAAACACAAAGTCCATATATAAATCACTACAATCTTGAGCAAAAGTCCTGTATGTTCAGCAGATAGCCCACCACCAAAGGATATACAGGAAAAATCGGGTTTCGCGTCCTAAAAAAGACATAAGTGAAACTTTACTGTCTCGAGTTAAGGAAATTCCAGGCACCCACCTACGGAAATAGATGGAAAAAAGACAGATTTATGAAGACCTGGTAAAGTGAAAACTCGGTAACACCTAGTAAACACCGACACAGTGATGGTAGGGGTAATACCTGTACTCGAGGGGGTACGAGGAAACATGTGTGATAACAAATTATCCATAGTTAGTCCTCTTCCCATGTTTTCTTAGAGGTTCCGAAATCTATATGGTACCTTATGTCACTTCTGTCAGTAGTAGTTAACCTCTTTTATACCGTGTTGTC
>BLSH010317150.1:286664-301516 GCA_018402905.1 Glandirana rugosa
CATTCTTTCTTTCTCCCTACCTCCTTATTTCTCCTCTCGTGTCACATGTTAGCACACTCCTGACACTGTGCATAGCGCTCTCCTGATCTCTACACCCAGAACACTGCACACGCCTAAATCCTGCACTTCCTACAGCACACACGCCTAAATCCTGCACCCCCTACAGCACACACGCCTAAATCCTGCACTCCCTACAGTGCACACGCCTAAATCCTGCACTCCCTACACCACGCACTCCTACACCGCGCACACCCTACACCGCGCACTCCTACATCTTGCACTCTGTACACTGTGCTCTCCTCTTTATTCCTCCATCCCTCTTTCTTTCTTACCCCCTTTCTTCATCCATTCCTCTTTCTCCCTTTTCTCTATTTCACCCTTTCTCTCTTTCTTTCTCCCTGCCTCCATCCATCCCTCTTTCTTTCCTTCTCCCTCCATCCCTCACTCTTTCTTTCTCCCTCCATCCTCTCTTTTTTTCTTTTTCCCTTCCTCCATCCCTCTTTTTTTTTTTTTTTTTCTTGCTCCCTCCCTCCATCCTTCTCTCTTTTATTCTTTTTTCCCCTCTTTCCAGCCCTCTCTTTTTCTCTTTTTCCCTTCTTCCATCCCTCTCCCTTTTTTTTTTTTTCTTTTTCCCTCCCTCCACCACTCTCTCTTTTTGTCTTCTTTCTTTTTTCCTCCCGGCAACACTCTCTCTTTTTGTCTTTTTCTCCCTCCCTCCATCCTTCTCTTCTTTCTTTCGTTCTTTCGTTCTTTCTTTCTTTCTTTCTCTCTTTCTCCCTCCCTCCCTCCCTCCATCCATCCTTCTCTGTTTTTTTTCTTTCTCCCTCAATCCTTCTTTCTTTCCTTTATTTCTTTCTCTATCTCTTCTCCTACCCACTTCCCCCTTTTTACAGCCTCCTCCTTCTCCCCTACCCCATGGTTCCCACTCCAATTTCCCATTCCCACCCCCATTTTTTTCAGGGGTTAAGGAAGAACCCTGAGGTGGAGCATCTTATTACTGCTGCTGCTTGTGTGGGTGGGATGTGTACTGTGCCAATCCCTGCTGACCCTCCACTCTTATTCATTCCATGTGATTGGCGCAGTGCACATCCCTTCCACACAAGCAGCAGCTGTAATAAGATGCTCCACCTCAGGGTCCTTCCTTAACCCCTGCAAAGGGCATGAGTGGGGTCACATGTCTCAATTTTGCCTAAGGCCTCACAAAGCCTAGAGCCGCCTCTGGCTGTGTGTTGAGTTATTTTGAGTGGACAGCAAATTCACACTGTTATACATGCTGTACACTCACTACTTTACATTGTAGCCAAGTGTCATTTCTTCAGTGTTGTCACATGAAAAGATAGAATAAAATATTTACAAAAATGTGAGGGGTGTACTCACTTTTGGGAGATACTCTACTTTAATTTATGTTCCTATATATAGGCAATTATTAAATGTGAACTCCAGGCAAACCGTCAAGTACAAGGAAGAAATACATATAAGAGCTGTTTTACCTGCCGAAGATTTGTATTTCTGTCCATCAAGTTCTGAGATTTATGCAGCTCTGCTACACCAGAAATCTCTGTCTTGCAGGGCAAGACACCGGACTTTTATCTGCTGCACTACAGTAACAGAGGTCTTACTCTCCCCCAGCCAGTGACTCAACAGTGAAAAGAGAGTTTGATGAGCTTGTATCAGCATGCTTGTTGCATTACACTACAGCTGACTGTCTCCTTATGTGCTTCATTTGTGTTTTTTATATCTGCCTGGAGTTCAACTTTAATCTAACCCTAATTTACCTTAACTTTTGCATATTTTAAAGTTAAGATCACAAGACATGAACATTGACAAAATATATTGTTCATGTATAGAAACTGAGTTTTTTTTACCTTTGCCTATGGCCAGACTGAATTGAAAATAGTGCCAGACTGAAATATAACTTTCCCTTTGACTTGTAGTTCTCATTGTATTTACTTCTGATCCTTTCTTAGATGGCCAAACCCAACATGGGAAGTACAGAGTTCTGGAAGCCTCTACAGTCCACCTGTCTTCTGAGACCCACATCTGGACCACATAAAATTCTCCTCATCTCTGATGGGCACCTCCAAAATGAAAACCTCGCCTTCCAGATCCTGAAGAAAAATAAAAATCATATTAACCTGTTCACTTGTGGTGTAGGGTAAGTATTATTCACTGACAGACATTATCTGTTAACAGCACCCTGACCTTTGAAAATGGTTAAGTCCTTGTATACACCAGGAGGTGTGTCCGGGTGTGCACTTTTTTACGGGTTCCTGTGCATTGCGTTATGAAATGGAAATTAATGGAGTGCTCTGTGTGCAAGAATGGTGCAAAAAAAGTGCAGGCATGATGTTTAAATATTGCTGCACCAAAACGGATAGTGCTGCAGTATTGTGCAGTTTCAAAGATGCAAATACAGGCATAAATGCATGTGTAGGTAGGGTGCGGCAGAAGAACACACTCAGTCCCAGTGCAGTGAAAAAACTTGTATTGCAATAATGTAGAAACAGTTCACAAATAACCCCATGGATGGCAGCCCAACTGGGAACACTGACAGTTCTACCAGTGTGCAGAGAGCAAACTGTAGCCAAGTGTCAGCATCTGTAGAGAGGGGGAGAATGCGACCTAGCTGTCTTGTGCCCAACAGGAAGGTGTCCAGAGAGGCCTTTCCCTGCCACTAGTGTTGACCCTAACAGACGAGGTACCTGTCCCTACTCTACCAACTTGCAAAAGTGAGCCAAACTTCAGAGCCAGGGACTTAAAAAGGCTCTGTCTGACCCAAGATGGCTGCCAGAGACACATGGGTGGCAGCATCCAATTTGATGCTTCTCCAGTGACCCAGGAAATCATAGAGGAACTATGTTCCTCTTGACTTCCTCTCCAACTGCAATGCCACTGTGGAAAGTAGACCGCACCTGCCTATACATGCACGTTTGTAAGATGCGTGGGGGTGGGATTAAGAATTAATGGCACCCGTGCTTGTCTGCAAAAGGGCAGTGCTTTTTTCTGTGTTCCTGCACTGCACTTGGTGTGAACAAAGTCTCAAAGCTGGGAAATTACCAAGTATCAAAATATTTTTCTCATGCTTGGTAGACCTATACCGTAAATATGTAAGTCTGTTTTTATTGAACGTGCATGTTTGTGACAGACACCTCTAGGCTGCTTGTGCCAGTCTTGCCACCATAAAAAAAAAAGTTTTCCTCCAACCCTGGGGAACTTGTAAGGATAAACAGCTGTGTGTCTTTATTAGTAAGCCCATGTGATCACATGGGCTGGCTTGGTAAATTGAAATATATCAGAATGAATGAAATCCTGATCCTGTACAGTAGTATACACAGCATAGTGCTTGTGCTGTGTCATTTGTCCCTCTCTATGTTCTAAAAAACCTGGTTGATCCTGCCAGTTCATGTGTCCCCCTGTCTCTGCTGACCACAGTAATCATGGCTGTTGATCCCTGATTATTGTGGTCAGGTTACATGCCTCTGCACTTAAACCCCCCTCCTGCCCAGGCCAATTTTCAGCTTTCATCGCTGTCACACTTTGAATGACAATTGTGCGGTCATGCTACACTGTACCCATATGAAATTTTTATAATTTTTTCCCACAAATAGATCTTTCTTTTGGTGGCAATTAATCACTGCTGGGTTTTTTATTTTTTACTAAAAAAAACCCCCAAAAATTTAATAAAAAACAAAACAAAAACGTTGTTATAACATTTTGAAAACAGGTAATTTTTCTCCTTCATTGATGATTCGCTGTTGAGGAAGCACTGATGGACACTGATAGGCTGCACTGATGGGCACTGATTGGCTGCACTGATAGGTGGCACTGCTGGACACTGATAGGCGGCACTGATGAGGCGGCACGGGTGGGTGGCACTGATGGGTGGCACTGAAGGAGACTGATGGATGGCACTGATAAGCGGCAATGATAGTTGGCACTGATGGGCATTGGTAGGTTACACTTATAGGCAGCACTGATAGGTGGCATTGATGATGAGGCACTAATGGGCACTGGCTGGCAGCACTGATGGGCATTGATAGATGGCACTGGTGGGCATTGATAGGTGGCACTGCTGGGCACTGGTAGGCAGCAATGCTGGGCATCTGTAGGTGGCACATGTGGGCACTGGTAGATGGCACTGGAGGGCACTGCATAGCAACAGTGCCTCTCTGTATACGGGACTGATGTCCCTCTGTCCTCAGCCGGTGAAAACTGTTTTTTTCTCTAATGCTGTCAGCGTATGGAAAAAAAAAGCCATATACCGATCCTTTATTTACATCACGTGATCAGCTGTCATTGGTTGACAGCTGATCACGTGGTAATGGGCCGGGACCGGCCCCTTACACCGATCTGTGGTCTCATTGCGTCCCGACAATTCAGGTACATTGTGTAGCCTTCTTTCGGCTATATCGCGGACAGGAAGTGGTTAAAAGAAAAGGTTGGGGCTATAAAAAAAACAAACATGCACATTCACCTTTATGCTGCAGCACTGGTGTGCTGTTGCAGCTGTCCCATGTCAGTTATGAGCTCGAGAACTGGGCAATCATGTGACAGCTGATTGCTCAGATCTTGGTCTTCTTGGAGCAGAGAGCAGTAACTGTTAGTCACCGCTCTCAGCTCTGTTCCTCCTGCTCTCAGAGGAGTGCTAGGCTGGAAAGGTGTGGGAGCAGCTGGCTGCGGCTCTCAGCCACATGCTATGAGCTGGAGCCAGCTGTCAATCAGGCAGTTGGGTGGATCCCAACAAAGTAGAGATCCTTCCAGATCCTGGTGCTGCTCTGTGTCATCAGCTGACAGCGGGCTTTAAAGTGGTTGTCAACTTGTGACACCCACTTTAACCTACAGGTAAGCCTATGATAAGGCTTACCTGTAGGTGCCCTGCATATCTCCTAACCCTGTACGGTTCAGGAGATATGCAGTGTTGATGACGTCGGCACATGCGCAGTGAAGGAGCGGCCTCTGTGCCGTTCCTCCACTGCGACCGTGCCGTGACTGGCGGCTCCCACGCGCATGCGTGGGAGTGACGTCGCGCGACTCCGGCCAGTCACAGCGCCGGAGTCACGGCCCCCGAAGGAAGAGGGGTTGAAGATGGTCGCTGCTTGCACAGGGGACATCGCTGGACGTCACAGGCTTCATTTGCAGCTAAGTGGCACATAATGGGCTACTATGCAATACTTTACAGGGGAACATAGAGGAAGTAAACCCCATCTGGGTTTACTTCCTCTTTAATCAGTGACCCAGAAGAGAAGTATGACCAAAAAAAGCTTTGGCCATACTTCTCTTTTAACAATGCTACTTTCCAAAGGTGCCTCTGTTTCTCCTTCATCCACAATGTAGGCACCCTAATGCAGAAAATGTGTTACTGGCCAGATCACCAGGGTAAAACAGAGGGGAAAAAAAGCCTAAAAAAGAAAACAAATGTAGCCACTACATCTAACAAATGTTATCTGCAGTATGTTAAAATTTTGGTTTTAGGGGTTAGGTCTGGTTCACACCTATGCAGGTTGCAGTTGAAAAACGAAAAATGCACATGGAGTATGCATCAATACACATTTTTGATCCATTGAAGCCTATGGAACCGAAAACACAACCTGCTGGTTCCTGGCCCTTTCCATAAAATGCACAGAAGTGAACGTGACTCATAGGAAACCATGTTAAATGGACTGTAGTGTGTTTCTGAAAAACTGAAAACGCGCTAAAAAATGCATAAGTGTGAAACAGGCCTGATGGGGTTTATTTCCTCTGTTACCCTGGAATGTAAAAGCATGATGGGCTAGTATGCATTGCATATTAGCCCATTATGTGCCACTTACCTGCATTGGAAGCCAGCGATGTCCCTGCTCCAGGCCGCATCCATCTTCTGCCCCTCTTCCTTCCAGGGCCGCGATCTCCGGCTCTGTGACTGGCCGGAGTCATGTGACGTCACTCCCACGCATGTGCGTGGGAGCCGCCAGTCACGGCACGATCTCAGTGAAGTAACGGCACAGAGGCCGTTTCTTTGCTGCGCATGTGCCCGGTGACGTAGGCACATCGCAGTACACTGTATATCTCCTAAACCGTGCAGGTTTGGGAGATATGCAGGGCACCTACAGGTAAGCCTTTTTATAGGCTTACCTGTAGGTTAACCACTTCCCGCACGCCTGCTGTGTTTTCACGGCGGCAGTCGGGTTGCTGTGCGCGAATCGCTGTAAAAAGATGGCGATCTGCGAACGGCCACTAGGGGGTGCGCGCCCGCCGCACTCCTGAGGAGTGTGCCCGCGGCTCGGTCGGACCCGATATCCGCTAGCGAGCCGCGATGAGCGCCCACAGGCAAAGAATGGGGAACCGCCGATGTAAACACGGCGGTTCTCCACTCTGTTAGCGAGAGCATGGGTGATCTACTGATCCCTGTCACTGGGATCAGTTCGATCTCTCATGCCCATGGTAGCCCAACCCCCCCACAGTAAGAACACACACAGGGAACACAGTTAAACCCTAGCTCCCCCCCCCCCCAGGTTAACCTCTTCACTGCCAATGAAATTTATACAGTAATCAGTGGACATTTAAATTTCTGATCGCTGAATAAATGTCATTGGTCCCAAAAAAGTGTCAAAAATGTCGGACATGTCCGCTGCAATATCGCAGTACCGCTAAAAATCGCAGATCGCCGCCATTACTAGTAAAAAAAAAAATAATAAAAACCCCAGAAATAAATTCTCATCCGTAAACGCAGCCACTTTTGCGCAAACCAGTCAATAAACGCCAATTGTGATTTTTTTTTTTATCACAAATATGAGGAAGAATATAAATCGGCCAAAACCGGTGAAAAAAATGTTTTTTCTATTTTTTTTTGGATTTGAATTTTAGCAAAAAGTCTTCTTTTTGACACAAAAAAATAATGGCTTAAACTTGGATATAGGTTTTCTCACTCATTATTCTTAAGTTTTACGACCCCCTCTGTGACTGTCACCCCTCTCCCCTCCCCATTCTATAACTCTGCCTGTCTTATCTCACTATCTCTACAGCTAGTTTCATTACCATGGCCTTCTACATTGATTTGTATTTGTTTGTTTTTCCTTTCCCTTAGAGGTTTTTTTCTCTTTTTTTCTCTTTTTTTTTAACATTTGGCTAAAACTATTTTTATTCAGTACTGCTTGGACCTTGAAGAAGGGGAGATACCCCGAAAGCTTGTCCTGAAAAATTGTATGTTAGTGCAAATAAAAAAAGTATCACGGACAGTACTCAATTTTCTCTAGCAAAAAGTAAGAAATTTGGGTTTTTTTGCAAAATGGTCGCTATTCTTTTGTTTATAGCGGCGATCAGAAATGACGCAGAGGCAATCAAATACAACCAAAAGAAAGCTCTATTTGTGGGAAAAAAAAGACGCAAATTTTGTTTGGATGCAACGTTGCACAACCGCGCAATTGTCAGTTAAAGCGACGCAGTGCCAAATCGCAAAAAGTGCTCTGGTCCTAAAGCTGGAAAACCTTCCGGTTGGTAAGTGGTTAAAGTGGTTGTCACAGGTTGACAACCACTTTAATGCCACTTTAAAGCTGCATTACCAGCAACATAAAATGCCATGTTTTTAAAATACTCTGACAGCTCTGTCCCCTAGAAGTGCCATCAGGTTCAAATCCCAAACGTTCAGTATAGGAAGAATGAGCACAGATACCTCATTCCACCCTTCTACTCCCCACTTGATATCCTTTTTAAAAAAGAGTGAAAAAAGAAAAAACAGAGCCATGCAGTTGGAGAGAATATAAGCATTATACCAAATTTAGAGAGTTATACGTACCATGCCTTGAAAAAGTATTCGTACCCCTTGAAATTTTCCACATTTTGTCACAACCAAAAACGTAAATGTATTTTATTAGGACTTACTGTGATAGACCAACACAAAGTGGCACATACAGTCAGGTCCATAAATATTGGGACATCGACACAATTCTAATCTTTTTGGCTCTATACACCACCACAATGGATTTGAAATGAAACAAGATGTGCTTTAACTGCAGACTTTCAGCTTTAATTTGAGGGTATTTACATCCAAATCAGGTGAACGGTGTAGGAATTACAACAGTTTGTATATGTGCCTCCCACTTTTTAAGGGACCAAAAGTAATGGGGCAATTGGCTGCTCAGCTGTTCCATGACCAGGTGTGTGTTATATCCTCATTATCCCATTTACAAGGAGCAGATAAAAGGTCCAGAGTTCATTTCAAGTGTGCTATTTGCATTTGGAATCTGTTGCTGTCAACTCTCAATATGAGATCCAAAGAGCTGTCACTATCAGTGAAGCAAGCCATCATTAGGCTGAAAAAACAAAACAAACCCATCAGAGAGATGGCAAAAATATTAGATGTGGCCAAATCAACTGTTTGGAACATCCTTAAAAAGAAAGAACGCACTGGTGAGCTCAGCAACACCAAAAGACCCGGAAGACCACGGAAAACAACTGTGGTGGATGACCCAAGAATTCTTTCCCTGGTGAAGAAAACACCCTTCACAACAGTTGGCCAGATCAAGAAAACTCTCCAGGAGGTAGGTGTATGTGTGTCAAAGTCAACAATCAAGAGAAGACTTCACCAGAGTGAATACAGAGGGTTTACCACAAGATGTAAACCATTGGTAAGCCTCAAAAACAGGAAGGCCATCTAAAAAAGCCTTCACAGTTCTGGAACAACATCCTATAGACAGATAGACCTAGATCAACTTGTACCAGAGTGATGGGAAGAGAAGAGTATGGAGAAGGAAAGGAACTGCTCATGATCCAAAGCATACCACCTCATCAGTGAAGCGTGGTGGTGGTAGTGTCATGGCGTGGGCATGTATGGCTGCAATGGAACTGGTTCTCTTGTATTTATTGATGATGTGACTGCTGACAAAAGCAGCGGGATGAATTCTGAAGTGTTTCAGACAATATTATCTGCTCATATTCAGCCAAATGCTTCAGAACTCATTGGATGGCGCTTCACAGTGCAGATGGACAATGACTCGAAGCATACTGCGAAAGCAACCAAAGAGTTTTTTAAGGGAAAGAAGTGGAATGTTATGCAATGGCCAAGTCAATCACCTGACCTGAATCCTATTGAGCATGCAGTTCACTTGCTGAACACAAAACTGAAGGGAAAATGCCCCAAGAACAAGCAGGAACTGAAGACAGTTGCAGGAGAGGCCTGGCAGAGCATCACCCGGGATGAAACCCAGCATCTGGTGATGTCTATGCGTTCCAGACTTCAGGCTGTAATTGACTGCAAAGGATTTGCAACCAAGTATTAAAAAGTGAAAGTTTGATTTATGATTGTTAATTTGTCCCATTACTTTTGGTCCCTTTAAAAAGTGGGAGGCACATATACAAATTGTTGTAATTCCTACACCGTTCACCTAATTTGGATGTAAATACCCTCAAATAAAAGCTGAAAGTCTGCAGTTAAAGCACACCCTGTTAGTTTCATTTCAAATCCATTGTGGTGGTGTATAGAGCCAAAAAGATTAGAATTGTGTTGATGTCCCAATATTTATGGACCTGACTGTAATTGTGAAATGGAAGAAAAATGATAAATGGTTTTTAACATTTTTTACAAATCAATATCTGAAAAGTGTGGTGTGCATTGGTATTCCCCTTTACTCTGATACCCCTAACTGAAATCTAGTGGAACCAATTGCCTTCAGAAGTCACCTAATTAGTAAATACCTATGTGTAATTTAATCTCAGTATGAATACAGCTGTTCTGTGAAGCCCTCAGGGGTTTGTTAGAGAACTTTAAAGTACAAACCACATCATGAAGGCGAAGGAACACACCAGACAGGTCAGGGATAAAATTGTGGAGAAGTTTAAAGCAGGGTTAGGTTATAAAAAAATATCCTAAGCTTTAAAGATCTCATAGGGCACTGTTCAATCCATCATCCGAAAATGGAAAGAGTATGGCACAACTGCAAGATTACCAAGACATGGCTGTCCACTCAAACTGACCAGCTGGGCAAGGACCGCATTAATCAGAGAAGCAGCCAAGAGGCCCACGGTAACTCTGGAGAAGCTGCAGAGATCTATAGCTCAGGTGGGAGAATCTGCCCACCGGACAACTATTAGTCCTGCACTCCACAAATTTGGCCTTTGTGGAAGAGTGGCAAGAAGAAAGCCATTGTTGAAAGAAAGCCATAAGAAGTACCATTTGCATTTAGCGAGAAGGCATATGGGGGACACAGCAAACATGTGGAAGAAGGTGCTCTGGTCAGATGAGACCAAAATTGAACTTTTTGGCCTAAAAGCAAAACGCTATGTGTGATGGAAAACTAACACTGCACATCGCCCTGAACACACCATTCCCACTGTGAAACATGATGGTGGCAGCATCATGTTGTGGGGATACTTTTCTTCATCAGAGACAGGGAAGCTGGTCAGAGTTGATTGGAAGATGGATGAAGCCAAATACAGGGCAATCTTAGAAGAAAACCTTTTAGATTCTGTAAAGACTTGAGACTGGGGTGCAGGTTCACCTTCCAGCAGGACAATGGCCCTAAACATACAACCAGAGCTACAATGGAATGGTTTAGATCAAAGCATATTCATGTTTTAGAAAGTCCAGACCTAAATCCAACTGAGAATTTGTGGCAAGACTTGGAAATTGCTGTTCACAGATGCTCTCCATCCAATCTGACAGAGCTTGAGCTATTTTGCAAAGAAGAATGGGCAACAATGTCACTCTCTAGATGTGCAAAGTTGGTAGAGACATCCCCAAAAAGACTTTGCAGCTGTAATTGCAGTAAAAGGTGCTTCTACAAAGTATTGACTCGGGGAGAGGGGGGCTGAATACAAATGCGCCCCACACTTTTCACATAGTCATTTGTAAGACATTTTGAAAACCATTTATCATTTTCCTTCCACTTCACAATTGTGTGCCACTTTGTGTTGGTCTATCACATAAAATCCCAATAAAAATACATTTACGTTTCTTGCTGTAACATGACAAAATGTGGAAAATTTCAAAGGTTATGAATACTTTTTCAAGGCACTGTATGCTTCCCTCCTGAGCAAGATACATTCTAACCTTAGGGTCTTCTCTTTTGTCATACAAGCTTGAGTTATACCCTTACTATCTGATTATACTATCAGTGCATTCAGATGTCAAGTTTGCATATCTATCCTTGGCTGTATGCTTGCAAAAAATAAAACATTTAAAAAAAAAAAAAGAATGAGCACAGAATATTGGTCCAGGGATTTATTCAATTGCCACTAAAAGTCAGGAAGGAATTGTTAAAGCAAATTGCACAATGCTTTCTAGGAATTTTCACCTTTTCTGGATCAGTGATGCTTTATTTTTTTGTTTTTTCACGTGTCTTTTTTTTTTTTTTCAACCTTTGTCACTTTACCTAAAACCTCCTAAAATACGGTGATTGGTGCCTGATTGCTCGATTTATGACTGTATAGGAACCTTGTGGACCCCTTGGTACACTGTAAGGCCGGTTCACACAGGGGCGATCCGACTTCAGGGGCGACTTTGCTAGGCGATTTGAACGCGACTTCAGCGCGACTTTGGGCGACTTACAACGTGAATTAAAGCGACCTCCATGCCAGGCAACTTTGTCTGTGGCCAATCAGAGAAGAGAGGGAGGGGGTTGCCTGGGTAAATCCTGGGGAGTACCTGGATACATTTTCTTTTTCCTGTAAAGTCGCTTCAAAATGCATGACAAGTTGCTCCAAGGAGAACGAGGGCTTAGTCAGCTACAGCAGCAATTCTGTAGGTAACTATAAATAATCAAGGGGAAAAAAACAGACAGATCTGTAGCTGCTACAAAGCTCTGCTACAAAGTTGGTAGTGTGACATGGTTCTTATTTTATATTGCTTGTATGCTTTATATCATTTGTTTTGGTGTTTGAATACAGGAGCAAGCATTACAAAAAAATCTAAATCTTTAAACTGTCTCTGTTCCCTGAAGTCTGTGCAAAATCCCACTCTTCCTAAAGTGGTAAGTTGCAGGTCTTCTACTGCACTTACTGGTTCCTCAACTGACTGTACTGTATATCACAACTGTGATTGCACCAACAGATGGCACTCTGTAAAATCTGACATTTCTACTCCAGATCCTGTTAAACCTGACTGCTATGGGATGAAGTGAACCCTCCTTGTTACCATGTGATTTCTATAATAACTAATTATCCCATTTATGTTTTGCATTCATCCTGTTAAATGTAAGCCATTACTTGTTGACAAAGTAATGTTGTTCCTTCTTATGTCAGAATTGTGTAATTTACATATCATAATAGTTAAATAACTCCTTGATTGCCCATAAGACATTTTACAGGTAATCCTATTTCCTATGTTTTATTCCAGGGCGAAAGCAAATAAACACATGCTGAGGCGTTTGGCAAAAGATGGTGCTGGAGCATTTGAATTTTTTGCAGACAAATCTAAGAGCAGCTGGAGAAGCCAGGTGATATAAATGAGAGGACAGCAGGTTTCGTTTCACACAAGTAACCTCCAGGGGGTAATGTTGAGTGATTTGGTAGTGGACGTTTTTATGGTCCTTGATACTACTGAGAAAGGAATAGGAAGTACATTCAGATGTCCAAATATCTGGGTGATAAGCAATTGACAAGCAAAGACAGCACTGACAAGCAACTGTAAGTTTCTTTGGGAGGCCAGCAATGGCAGCCCCTGTACTTGCCTCCTGGAACTTTCTTGGCATATCTAGCCTGCCTGTGCCACACAGCCTCTATTTCAAAATCTTCCCAGTTGACTAGGGCACTCTCTTCTCCCCATCTCCCATGTGTGCAGCTTAGACTTCACAGACCTCAATGGCAAGCCAATAGACTGCTAAATTGATTGATTGTAGATGGGTTTAGCTGTGAGCTGCATTGTGTGCCATTTTCAGTGAAAAAAGTGATCTCCAGAAGCCATAGCTGCCCAGTAAGAGGCACTTTAGGCTAGTGTGTTTTACCATAATGCACTCTCTGCATTTAGGTAAAAATCGTCCCACTAGTAGTTTAGCCTGCCCCACCAACACTTACCTGACTCCTGCACTGATCCAGTGCTGTCCCGTTTGCTCTCTCTTTTCCTGCTGTCACAGGATAAACTGAGTGCTGCAGTGGGCATGGCAGAGCCACGCTGTGTGTGTGGGCAGGTAAGTATAGGAAAATTTGTTTTAGTGAAAAAAAAAAATCAAAACTTTACAATTACTTTTATGTCCAATGAGATTTGAAAATGACAGTCTAATAGCTGAAAAAGGTCCTAATCCTTGTGCTAAAGCTTTGTGAATTGAGCCTTATGTGTTCCTACCCTAATTGTCCATTATGTCTTCACAGATGGAGAAACACGATTCAAAGCTCAAATCAGCTGCATGTACAGCCGTCTCCATCAAATGGAGGTTGTTTGGTACAAATCCCGCTAAACCGATGCAAGCCCCCGCCAGCATTCAGTCTTTATATCATGATGACAGTCTCTTTGTTTATGGATTTGTCCCTCATTGCACTCAGGTAAGCATTTTTTATGGTTTGTTAATAGTAAACTGGTAACTGAATCTGAACATCTAATGCAAAAAAAAGGCATAAACAGTGGTTACCTTCAGTGAGCATCAAAACAGTCAGAAGATCCAGAGGAATAGGGATGTGATATCATATACTAATCTTCACTAGTATACTCTTCAAAGGCCAAAATAGTTTTGCTCCACCCATCCCATCCCCAATTATTTCCTATTTTATTGATTAATTATTTTTATTGCTGTCTGTGCCCCGTTAGGAAGATTCACTCTCTCTATTTGTCCTGTTTACCATTAATATTGAAAGTGAAAGTAAAAGAAAATCCCACGTTTTGGGTTGTCCCCAGAAAAGAATTTGTGTGGAAATCTTCCAATGGGGATACTAGTCCTGGTGACCTGGGTGTTTCCATGGAGTGCCCTTGTTTTGCAGGGATTTCCTCTTACGTCCTGTTTGGCTATGGGACAGGAAGTGAAGATAAACCTCTGCAATGAGACAACGATGACCAAAAAAAATCTGACAGGGTTTATAACCCTCCCTTGAAACCCTCCAAAATGAAAAAGAAAGTGTAGTGCTACTTCAATGCAGTTTGAACAGAACCTGTTGAAAGATGTCACGTGGTCACATTCCCGTCCGCTAAATTGGCTGCAGTCAGGACATTCCCTGTTCTGCAGTTGCATATACAAAATGGTAGGGGGGGGGCATGCTTCCGATGTCATTGACCTAATATGGTCACATGGCCATATTTGGTTAATGGCATTGACTGGATGTGGCCATATTAGGTTATTGATGTCATAAGCATTACTCCCCCTTTGTGTTTGTGAAGCTGTTGGGAGGGGAATACCCCAGCTGCAGCTGATTGGGCTGGTAGGGATGATCACATGACAGCTTTGCACTTGTTCTGTTGAACTGGATTCAGACAGATATTAAATTAGTAGTGCACTGGGTATCAGATAATTATCAGGCACCACATCCCTTAATTAGACTTTTTTTTTTTGCTTAGGAAAGGAGAACATGTGACTTTTAAAGTGCCAGACACACAAAAATTATAAAAATATCAAAAATGTATTGGTACAATCATTTACAACAGTGATAAACCACACAGACCGTGAAATTTTCAGTGTACAAGAGGAAAGGATTCGTTTTTTTTTTTCAGATTAATTCCCTACACCACGGACTATTAATAGACTATGGGTCACGTGATGATTAAATTATAGACAGACTTAGGTCAAGTTGTCTTGTTCACGTTTCGACAGTACACTAGTAGGGATGGTCGGGTTAGTCGACGTCGACCCCATAAGGGGAGGGTTGTCGAAGTGTTTGTGTTTCCCCCTCATTACGAATACTGTAGTTATTGGATTATACCGGTGTAGGTCAGTTACGGTAATTGGTTTATACCGGTA
>BLSH010317150.1:373073-383188 GCA_018402905.1 Glandirana rugosa
TTGTATTGGTTAATTGAGCTCTCCCGAAGCGAAAAAAGGTGTAACGCATTGACGCACTCATGGTCGAGGGTTCTCGGTTCGGGATACAACCCTCAAGCATAACTCGGGTTGACATTTCACCCCACTATTAACCGTAACTTGGGACCCACACATCCCAGTGAAATACCTCCCCAAAATCCATCTGCTGGTACACCTTTTCACGCACCGTCAAGGTCCATTGTTTACGTATGGAATGGCGTAATTCAAATGGTATCTCCTTCCTCGCACATACTTTTGTTATACTAAAAGGTTACTCCTCAATCCCTTATTGGGCTCAATACGAACTCCCAACATAGGGCTTGGCTCTTGGGAGCTGGTACTCACGCAGTTACGCAATGTGGAAAAAAGCGAAGCCCTCTCGAGTTAATTGGTTATGTTTGCTTTACTTCCCTATTTACACCCCACAGCCTTTCTACAGTACACCAGCTGTCCTTCTACCCCTTTCACTCCCCCAGAGTAGATACTACCACTAACAAACAACTTCTAGAGAGAACAAGCTACCCAACACCTCTGCTTCAACTAGGCACCTCACATTTGCCCAGAATACCTGCACATACCTTTCCCTTAGAATATCCTACATGAAAATCACGTCTTGGAATGTGAAAGGCCTTAGATGTCCCATCAAAAGGCTCAAAATTTTACGCCACCTGAAAAGATTGGGGACAGACATTGCCCTCCTGCAAGAATCGCACCTAGCCCCACAGGATTTTACATGCATGAAAAAACTCTCGTTAGGCACAGTTTTGGGTTCAGCGGTGGTGGGACGTAAAGAGGGCATCTTAATCCTGATCCACAAGAAACTTCCTTGTGAAATTCAGTCGGTGGACACAGACACGCAAGGGAGACTAATCACTGCACACATCCGCATGGGGAACAGAGACCTGACAATATCAAACATGTATGCACCTAACAGCCCAGGGAAGCAATATTTCGGAGACCTGACCACTCACCTATTGAAACACCCTCAATCCCCACACATAATAGGTGGCGACTTCAACATGCACGACCTTGATGACAGATCCTCCCCAAAACGACAGCCCAAAAACTTCAGAGCCCCTGCTCCATCCATTATGGCCTCCACAATGGAAACTCTTTCCCTCACTGACATTTGGAGACTTCACAACCCAACTGGCAGGGATTTTATCTATATTATTCACCCCCCCCCCTAATGTTTTTACAAGAATCAACTACTTTTTCAGTACTGATAATGCGATACCATTGATCATGAGCTCAGATATACACGACATCGCTATTTCCGACTACGCCCCTATTTCGCTCTCCCTACAAGACCATAACCCCTCACCCAACCTATGTTTATGGCGCTTCCCCTCCTTCCTGGCTGGAATTGGGGACTTTCAATCTCACGTTTTAAAAGCCTGGGAAGAATTCTCCTCTACTAATGCAATACACCTAGATAACCCCAACTTATTTTGGCATGCTGGCAAGGCTTTCCTTAGGGGAAAAATCATAGCATATGCTTCATCTTTTAAAAGGCATGCTTTAACCGATTACAGGGTAGTCAGTGCTAAACTCAACATTGCCCAACGCGACCTAGCATCCCAGAACACTCCGGCACACAAAGCTAATTGGCAAGCCGCCAAACAAGGGTTTGACCAGGAAAACGGTGGTGTTACAATGGATATACTCTGCGTCAATAACGATTGGTCAGTGGAAGAACCTAATTAATCAGGTACTACCAATATACAAACTCACTTATGAAGCCAGGGGTTGTTCAAATAAATTTGAGAAGATTTGGGGACAGTGGAGTGAAATACCTGACACATGCGCAGCCCCAGAGGAAGGATGGCCTTGGGAGCTAGGAGCTGCAAGGCGTACATAGAGGTTTCTCACAAGGGGAGGCAGGTATACAAATGGGTATTGATTGAAGGAAATTTTATCTTCTGTGTTAATCTACCGGTGTGTACTAACAATATATGTACAAGTGTTTCCCTGTCTTAGTTTTGGTAAAAGAAGGTTGTTGATTATATATAGGAAAAAGTCATGAATATATACAATGTCTGTTGATGACTGTGAATGGCGAACAGTATCAGATCCTATTCTCTGCTTTTTGAATATTATATGACTGTATCGCTGCCATATCCTGTTTCTGTATTGTGTAATACTTACGTGATGTACCGAATGTGGACAATAAACTACAGTTTAAAAAACAAACAAACAAGGGTTTGACCGCTGGGCTGACGCCCTTGAACTGACAAGACAAGCACTGGCAGATGCAAATCTTTTCAAATTTGGCAATAAATCAGGTAAACTACTAGCCAGATTTGTAAAGGCCCTTACCGCCCGACGCACATTACTTCACTCCGCGACACCACAGGGACTATTAAAACTCAACCCCAGGAGGTAGCAGATGTTATGCTACAATTTTATTCATCCTTATATGCCGCAAAACCCATTGATAAAAGCAAGGTGCAACAATTTCTAGACAAAATAGTCCTCCCTCAGATTACCCCCTCTCAGTTAGAGGCCCTCAACTCACCGATCTCCATGTCTGAACTGACTCAAACCATCAAACACTTAGCTCCCTGGAAAGCACCAGGCCCAGATAATATTTAGCTTCAGGGAATAATGCTATTATCCAACTCCTGTCAGAAAAAGGCAAGGACCCCCTAGAACCCGGGCTCTATAGGCCCATCTCCTTATTAAATCTAGACGTAAATTTCTCTCAAAAATAGCAGCCTCCCGACTAGCAAACATTATTCCCTCACTAACAGATCTGGCCCAATCAGGCTTTGTTAAAGGTAGGACCGCTACATTAAACATGGTTTTGAACCACGCTAATTTACACCCAAAAGAAGACCTGGCTGTCATCACATTAGATGCAGAGAAAGCCTTTGACAATGTAAATCTTGAATGGTTATCTATGGTCCTCACCAAATTTGGCTTCTCCAGCCCCTTTATGCACCTCATTAAATCGATGTACTTCTCCCCCCTAGCCAAACTGGTTGTTGCGGGCATCCTTCGCAATGAGATCAAACTCTACAAAGGCACGAGACAGGGGTGCCCCCTCTCCCCTCTCCTTTTCAATATTGCCATTGAACCCCTGTATAGATTTATCACGTATCATGCCCCGCTACACGGAATCAAGCTAGGCAATCTGGCATTACGCTCAGCACTATTCGCAGACGACGCGCTTATCTTCACAGCAGAATCAGCCTCTGACATAAAATCAATCAAACAAATCTTTGAGTTTTAAACTTTGTTCAGGGCTCCGCATAAACTACAGTAAAAGTGAAATTCTCCCCTGGGATCACACCCTATTACACCTTGGGCCCACGACTCCCCTTTTTGTGTAGCTAAATCAAACATAACATACCTGGGAATAAAAATAGGCAGGACACCTTCCTCCCTCTATACTCTGAACTATCCCCCTCTGTTCGACAAAATTATACATGAATTGGAAAGTAGGATGGATCTTCCCCTCTCTCTCACAGGGAGATGCCATCTGTTCAAAATGGTCAGTTTTGCCAGACTACTTTACCCACAACAAACTATTCCTCTACTCTTGAAATACAAAGATGTGCAGGCCCTCAACAGAGCTGTGACAAAATTTATCTGGCATAATAGAAGGCCATGCATGGCTTTAGCGAAACTGCATCTCCCTAGGAGTGAGGGGGGGGCAAGCATCCTAGCTTGCTTATTACGTATAGGAAAAGACTGGGTCTCTAAAGCTCTAACTTCATGATGGAATCCAGAATGGCTCACCCCTTTTCTCTGGCAGCACTTCTCCATGCTAAATGGAAAATGGTCCACCCCGACCTCCAACACAATCTACTTCTAAGAGACACTGCCATAACATGGAGAGAGACGCTAAAGTGCTTGAAACTTCCCCCCTATATTGCAAGCCAAGTACCCATACAGGGAAACCTCATGTTCTCATCAGGGATGGAACACAAAGCCTTCTCCACCTGGGCTTAGTTGGGACTATCCACATTTGCTACCCTATGCCATTCAGACACAGGCACCCCTCTTTCATTTCAGGAGCTGGTGAATACCTTCTCACTACCCATATCTCACGCATTCTACCATAACCAAAGCCTCAGGTTCAATCGCTCTTCTTGCAAAGATGAAGCTAAATGCTCCAAATCCTCGCTCATATAGACCATTTCCTAAGGGAAAATGACCACTCCATATCGCGCATATACAAGTCTCTGCTACAAAATCTTCCATCTCGCAGACAATTAAACCTGGATATAAATGGGCCACGGACTTCCCTATCCCAGAAATCTCAGACAAAATACTCAAGGGATACAAGGATATCTACAGTCACATTCCTAATGAAGCATGGCGAGAAACCCAAATGAAAATCATGCACCGAGCTTATATACCATTTGTCAAGGACAAAAATGACCCCCAAGGAGTCTCATGCCCTCACTGCTCGCAGCCCAAACCATCACTGGCACATCGCTTCTGGTCGTGTTCTCACATATCTTCTGGGACCAGGTTCTATCTTTCATATTTGTCATCACTGTTCTCAGTCTCCCCAAAGACCCTCTCCTCCTAATTTTCGGATACTGGGACCAACAGCTTCTAACATGGTCACTAGCCAAAGCCTCCCTCCAACACAAGGATTAGATCTTAATAACACTAATCACAGCCTGGAAAACTATCCTGAAGAATTGGGTGTCTCCTTCGAACCTCACCGTCTCCCAAGTCAAGCATGATTTACATCTTCTACTCTATAGGGAAAGAATCAGCTATGACTTCTCCCTACCCACATCACCCCAGGTATCCCACATCAAGAAAACACTTCTACAAACGGCAGGATGCCTTTATCAACAAAACATTCTCTCAAGAAGAAGCCAATACCATTAAAGGCACTTTTAGATACTATCAGAGCCTCCAACAACTTTTCGATCACGATGATTAAGTCTGCCATTTCCACATGTATCTACTCCTTAGACCATATCTACCTAAATAGACTGGTATATTATTATCATTATTTTTACTAGTATTATCATTATTTTTACTATTGTTATCATTATCTTGCTTTTTTCCTCTCTCTTCTCCCCCCTACCCTACTACCCCCTGTTATGATACTTGGTATGACTAGTATTCCACCCACCTTTCCATTAACAATTAAATTCTTACTGTTTGTAATTAGGATACTTACCCTAGTTATAGCGGTACACACATCCACCCCTATGTGGAGGGAGGGGGGGGGGGGCAGAGAATTCTGCTGCTCTTCTGCTCCCTCTTCCTGTCTAGGGGGAAGGTAAATTACACTACGGTCAAGTTATCTTACAAATCAACGGTCTACATGTCTTCCTTATATCTCTCTCCTCATATAAATGATCTATTCAAATGTACCTGGTCATACAAACTCTGTAATAGATTTATATTTGAAAATGCTCAAGTTGCAGCGCCACCTGTTTGGGCACTGCCTTTCATCCATATGTACCTGTTCTTTCGTACCCTCAATAAATTCTATTTAAAAAAATAAAAATAATAACATCTGTGCGCTTGGGTGATACTGCAAAAAAGCTGGCAAATCCTCCAAGGTTAGAAAAAAAATGCTCACTTTGGGTATTTGAGAAGTGGTCTGTTGCATTATTAGATTGAGCTGATGTGCATAGCAGTGGATGTAATGGGCATTTGGGTACACATCTTATATCTTACTTTGAACACCTGAAGTGGCACCCCTCATCACGCTGGCTCCATCATACCCCTGGGAGATGAGTTTACTCTTCTGATCCTCTGGAAGGATGACAGGAAGACGCTCTTGTAATGCTGTAGCAATGGAATCTGCTGTAGTTGAATGCACTCAAAAAACCTCTCCTGTATGTTACTTCTGGCATCAATGTAGCGCAGTTCAAGCACAAGTTGGCACTGTGTGGCAATATCTGTGGTCTTGTCGGCCTCGATTGAGAGAAAATCGCTGCTCCGTGCTTCACAACATACAGTTCAACAGCTCATTCTGCATGGTTTTCAAAGTTGTTCTCAAGGTGCTCTTTCAAAACGCCATCAAGAGAAGCTACAAAATTGACCAAGCTACGGATTATCCTGGGATTATCTGATCTCTCACTCTCGGCATGGCCACGCAAAGCCAGCTTGAATTCAACACAAAATTTCACACAGTCTATTATTCTAGACCGGATGTGTCGATTTTTTGTGACCTCTTCATTGTGCTTTCCACTGCCAATTCTGTAGCCTTCATCTAGTTATTCATCAATGCTATGCTTCCCAAAAAACTGGAGCCTCATAGTGTTGTCAAGATGGCTTTGGGTACTTTCATTACGCTTGCACTTTTTAGTGAGATGTCCACAATGTGTTGGTGCCAGGACTTTCAAATAGAAAACAGCGAAAACCATAAAAGGCATGACTCGCATCACGTCCAACTAGACAACTCGTTTCCCATAAGAAGTGGTGAAAAGTTCCAAGTTTAAACTTAACCGCGATCACTTGACTGCTGCTGATTTCGCAGTTTGGGTCGAAGTGCACTATTAATAATAAAAGACCGAAAATTTTGTTTAAAAAATGCATTTTTCTTCCTTTCTGTTATAAAAATTTGCAAATTAGTAATTTTTTTTTTCATAAATTTGGGCCAAATTTTTTTCTGCTATATATCGTTGGTAAAAATAACCCAAATTAGTGTATGTTATTTGGTCCTTGTGAAATTTATAGAGTCTATAAACTATGGTACCAATCACTGAAAATTGATCACACCTGATATACTGATTTCTTGAGACACTAACAAGCCAGGGAAGTACAAATATCCCCTAAATGACCCCTTTTTGGAAAGTAGACATTCCAAGGTATTTAGTAAGAGGCATGGTGAGTTTTTTCACGGAGTAATTTTTTCCCACAATACTTTGCAAAATGAAGTTTTGGGGTTTTTTTATTGATTTTTTTTTTCACAAAATTGTTATATTAACAGGTTATTTCTCTCACATAGCATGTGCATACAACAAATTACACCCCAAAACACATATTGCTACTCGTCCTGAATATGGAAATACCACATGTGTGAGACTTTTACACAGCCTGGCCACATAGTGAGGCCCAACATACAGGGAGTACCTTCAGGTGTTCTAGGGCCATAAATTACACATGACGTGGCATTGTAGGGCACTGATGTGGCATGGATGGGGCACTGATGATGGGGATGCCTGATGTAAAAGGGGGGCTCTGATGGAGATGTTTGATGTAAAGGGGGGCTCAGATGGGGATGCCTGATGTGAAGGGGGACTCTGATAATGGGGATGCCTGATGTAAAGGGGGGCTCTGATGGGGATGCTTGATGTAAAAGGGGGCTCAGATGGGGATGTCTAATGTAAAGGGGGACTCTGATGGAGATGCCTAATGTAAAGGGGGACTCTGATGATGGGGATGCCTGATGTAAAGGGGGACACTGATGGGGATGCCTGATGTAAAGAGGTTCTCTGATGATGGGGATGCCTAATGTAAAGAGGGACTCTGATAGGGATGCCTGATGTGAAGGGGGGCTGTGATGGTGGGGATGTCTGATGTAAATGAGGACTTTGGTGATGTCTGATGTAGTGTTTAGGCGGACACTGATGGGGATACCTGATGTATAGGGGGACTTTGATGAGGACACCTAATGTGAAGGAGAACTCTGATGGGGATGCCTGATGTAAAAGGGGACTCTGATGGGGACACCTGTTATAAAGGGGGACTCTGATTGGGACACCTGATGTAAAAGGGGACGCTGATGAAGGGCACCTTATGTTAAGTGGTTTTATTTTCTTTTACATGAAATGTGGATGTGATTGGCCTACTGAGATGGGCACAGTGAGGCTGCAATTGATGGGCACAGTGACCTGATAAATAGCTATTTACAGTCCTGCATTGCTAACAGATTCATTTTTCAGTTTGTTTGCGCCCCCGTCCCCCCCCCCCCCCCCCAAAAAAATTTTTGAGTACCAGCCGCCACTGTATTAAAGTTAATTATACCAGAAAAACAAAACTATTGTATGCAAAAAGGGTCCACACTCATGAGTCCTTGTGAAAATTGCAATAGTGTGTGCAAAAAGTCCATATCCAAACAGAACACCGAGAATCCCGCTCCCAACTGACTCACCACCACCTTAGGAACACAAGAGGCTTACTGGAGATTTATAACACTCAAATTATAGAGAAGTGACATATAGCATGATGTAAAAACCACCACTAAAGGGCAAGGTTTGGGCTTCCATATAGTAGATGAATAACCAGAAGGATATACCAATATCCACCTTTCCCTAGAATCTCAATCTTAACATAAGTCTTTCACATCAGGACGCTGCATTCTAGAAAAATGTGTTTTGATGCTCCAAGCATGGTATCAGAAAGGAAAACAGATTGTGAAAATGTTGTTTATCCTGCTGGTAATAGCACACACACACAAAAAAAAAAAAAATTTGCTTTTTCAGAACAGACTTGATACTAATCATTGATGTGTGATCTACATTTTGGTAGCCCAAGCCTTGCCCTTTAATGGTGTTTTTATGTTTCACTATTTTTTATTTAAGGAGTTGTGTAATAGATTAATTAATTCAATCTTATGGTAACTTAATAGCATGGTAGCCGTTATGTGTCCTTTCAAGAAACCTAGTCATAAACCATTTAACTAAGACATTTATCCTGTAATTTGGACTATCTATCCATCTCCTGTATAACAGTAATCTGGGTTAACAAGGCTCGAAGAGTGCTCTCCCCGCTGAGGTATACCCAATTCCCCCCTGAATAGTGGGGGGGGGGGGCATTACAACCTCACAAACCCAGGGTCACACTCACCGAGTCTCACAGAATCAAAGCTCAAAAAGGAAACCAAAAAACCGATTCAAAGAGTAAGAAAAGATCAGAAAGATGAGTGAAAGGAAAGGGGGGGGGGATAGGGAAAAGGAGAAGGGACTCCACCCTCCAGGCTACTACAATCAAGGAGGCGGCTAGTCAGGAACATTTCGTGGATCATTGTTAAAATAACGGATCCCGGGCTCAAATACCTTTTCAAATATCTTGACTTTAACCTGTAATATAGCTGATAACCGTTCATTGATCATGAGCCATGAGAGTTTACCTTGCAATTAACCGCCTCAGGTCCGCCCATCGTCAAATGACGGCGGGGCGGAACTGCTATTACTCCGGGTGGACGTCATATGACGTCCTCCCTTTAAGCCTGGATTGCGCGCGATCGGGCTCGCGCATCCCGGCTCTGTCGGTGTCGGCGTGCCCCCAGGACACACCGCTTCACCGACAGGGGTGAACAGCCATTGGTTATGGCTGTTCACCACGTGATCGTCACAACTGATCACAAATGGCACGTCCGCCGTTCGCACGGCGCATGCGCGTGATCGGGAGCGCGCTGCGCGTGCGCGTCGGTGGCCGCGTGTTCCTGGGGAACACTGCCTGTCACCGACACTGGTATCAGCCGCCGGCCGGCGGCTGTTACCTTGTGATCGGCTGTGATCTACTTCACGGCCGATCACATCCAATGTAAACAGAGCGGTAACTCTGTTACCAGCTCTTCTCTCCTCACACAGTGTCCAGTGTGAGGAGAGAAGAGCTGGGATCAGTGAGTTACTGATCTGTAAAGCACCAACACAATGACACATCCCCCCCTGCCCCCCCAATGCACCAGTCACCCAACAGTCACCCCATCTGCCCCTATAAAGGGTACCTGTCATCATAAAGTGTACCTGGCATCAGACTGCCATCATAAAGAGCACCTGTCACCCGTCAGTGACCGTGGCATGTCACCCGTCACCCGTCAGTGACCACCGCCAGCCACCCATCACCCATCACTGACCACCCCCAGTCACCCATCTCCCATCACTGACCACCACCCGTCACCCATCAGTGACCACCGCCAGTCACCCGTCACCCATCAGTGACCACCGCCAGTCACCCATCAGTGACCACCGCCAGTCACCCGTCACACTGACCGCCACCAGTGTCTACGCGCTGTCCACTGACCGCCACCAGTGTCTACACACTGCCCACTGTCCACTGACCACCACCAGTGACTACCCACTGCCCTCTGACCGCCACCAGTGACTGCCCACTGACCGCCACCAGTGACTGCCCACTGCCCACTGACCGCCACCAGTGACTACCCA
>BLSH010317150.1:450680-505890 GCA_018402905.1 Glandirana rugosa
GTTGTTTTCACTCATTTGGGGATTCACTTTTACAGGTTTAACCTGGGTTAATCGGTAAAAGGGAGGGACCACAGTACACTGAGCAATTACAATGTCCTACCTGAGACCTTGTAACATTAACGAGTCACATGACACCAGGGAGGGAAAATGGCTAATTGGGTCCAATTTGGACATTTTCACTTAGGGGTTTACTCACTTTTGTTGCGTGTGGTTTAGATATTAATGGCTGTGTGTTGAGTTATTTTGAGGGGACAGCAAATTTACACTGTTATACAAGCTGTCCACTCACTACTTTACATTGTAGCAAAGTGTCATTTCTTCAGTGTTGTAACATGAAAAGATATAATAAAATATTTACAAAAATGTTGAGGGGTGTGTACTCACTTTTGTGAGATACTGTATATACCATAGTTTGTGGACTCTATAACTCTCCTGCAGACTAAATAGTAAACACTGATTTGGGTTATTTTCACCAAAGGAAAGTAGCGGAATACAGTTTGGCCTAAATTTATGAAGAAAGATTATTTATTTGCAAAATTTTACAACCACAGTGAAGAAAAATGTTTTTTTTTTTTTGTTTCTTTTTCAAAATTTTCAGTATTTTTTTTAGCAAAAAATAAAAACACAAGTAGTGATTAACCCCTTCAGATCCACGCTATAGCCAAAAGATGGCTACAGCGCGGATCTCAGCCCCTTTGCACGCTCCAGCCCGCAATCGGGAATATCTGTGATCGCTGTGTCCCTTAGACAGAGCCAATCACAGATTGTGGTAAATGGCCAATTACAGCGGCCGTTTACCACGTGATCGGCGGGTTCAACGGGAGATGATCTCAAATGTAAACATATGAGATCATCTCTCGTTGCCGGCTTTCTCTCCTCACACAGACACCATTGAGTGAGGAGAGAGAGAGCGATCTGTGCTGCCCTGCTTTTACTGTGAGTGAACACTACTGATTTGAACCCTACTGTGCCAAAAAACTGCCCATCATAGTGCCACATATCATCAGTGCCACATATCGGTGCCACTTGTCAGTGCCACATATCATCAGTGCCATGTATCATCAGTGCCACCTATCAGTGCCATCAAGTGTCACGCGTCCTCAACGTGTCATCAGTGCTACGTGTCCTAAAGTGCCACCTGACCTGTCATCAGTGCCACATGCCAGTGCCCCCTGACCTGTCATCAGTGCCACGTGTCAGTGCCACCTGACCTGCCATCAGTGCCACGTGTCAGTGCCACATGTCAGTGCCACACATCATCAGTGCCATCAAGTGTCATCAGTGCCACGTGTCATAAAGTGCCACCTGACCTGTCAGTGCCAACTGACCTGTCATCAGTGCCACGTTTCAGTACCACCTGTCAATGCCACATATCATCAGTCCTACCTGTCAGGACCATCAAGTGTCATCAGTGCCACGTGTCATAAAGTGCCATCTGACCTGTCATCAGTGCCATCTGACCTGTCATCAGTGCCACATGTCAGTGCCACCTGACCTGTCATCAGTGCCACGTCAGTGCCACCTGTTAGTGCCATCAGTGTTACTTGTCACCAGTGCCACCTGACCTGTCATCAGTGCCACATATCAGTACTACCTGACCTGTCTTCAGTGCCACCTGACATCAGTCCCATCAGTGTCACGTGTCATCAGTGCCATAAGTGCAACAATGGCAAAAAAATATTTTTCTGTTGAGGCCTACAATATTCTTGCGGCCGACAAGAGCAACGGGGAGCTCTCTCCTGCAGATTCCTCGGAGTCTGAGCCTGAGTCTGATATGACCTACGATCCTGTCTCAAGTAGCTAATCAGAGCTGGACTCAGATGAGGAATATTCTCCGCCCGCCAGACAAAGGCGCGTTGGTGAGGAGGCAATTCCTTGCACCAGCACCGCTGTGCCATCCACCAGCACCCCAGTGCCATCCACCAGCGCCGCTGTGCCATCCATCAGCACCCCAGTGCCATCCACCAGCACCGCTGTACCTCAGCCCCAAAGAGTTAGATCCCTTCCCTACTCACTCCAGCACCCCTTGTGGCTTCCTCCTAATTCAGGAGAAGCTAGGATTCCCCCTTTCACTGCCCAGCCAGGAGTCCAGGTGGACACAGAAATTTTTTCTCCCATTAATTTTTTTGATTTGGGTTTTACGGAGGACATGCTATGATTCATTGTGGCCCAGTGCAACCTATATGCACACCAATTCACCCAGGCTAATCCAACCTCATATTATTCCCGTCCCTTTGAGTGGGGAGACGTAACAGTGGAAGAATTCAAAACTTTTTTTGGCCTCACGTTCTGCATGGGACTTAACAAAAAAAATGAGCTCCGCTCCTACTGGCCCACACACCCCATCTACCACATGCCAGTCTTCTCATCAATAATGCCCAGGACAAGATTTCTTATGATCATGAGATTTCTCCATTTTAGCGTTAATACTCAGTGCCCTCCCCGAAATGCCCCAAATTATGACCGGCTTTATAAGGTTCGACCAATTCTCAATCATTTTTCAGAAATATTCCCCCAATTATTTACCCCAGACCAGCATATATGCATTGATTGATAAATCCCTGGTGAAATTTTGCAGCAGGCTGGGAATGAAACAATATATCCCCAATAAAAGGGCCGCTATGGGGTGAAAGTCTGAAATTGTCCGACTGAACCATGGGTACGTTTATGCCTTCAAAGTCTACGAAGGGAAGGACTCCCAGCAGAATCCCCCTAATTGCCCAGAATATTTAGGTACAAGTGGTAAAATTGTTTGGCAACTCATTTACCCGCTCCTGGACAAAGGCTACCACCTGTATGTGGATAATTTTTACACCAGTTTACGCCTGTTCCGGAACCTATACAGGAAGAGTACACTCATTATCCCATTTTACAAGGAGCAGATAAAAGGTCCAGAGTTCATTTCAAGTGTGCTATTTGCATTTGGAATCTGTTGCTGTCAACTCTCAATATGAGATCCAAAGAGCTGTCACTATCAGTGAAGCAAGCCATTATTAGGCTGAAAAAACAAAACAAATTCATCAGAGACATAACAAAAACATTAGGTGTGGCCAAATCAACTGTTTGGGACAGCCTTAAAAAGAAAGAACACACCAGTGAGCTCAGCAACACCAAAAGACCCGTGTCACGTACCTGATGGTGGAGTCTGGCTTATGCAGAAGGCAACCTCTCTTACGGCCCTGGTTCCAGAACCCCTGATAGAGCAGACGGAGCGCTGGAGCACGAGGGCTGGATAGGACACTTGTGATGGTAAGATGTCGTCCAGAAGGTCGTGCAAGATGGAAGAGTAGTGAGACAGGCCGGGTCGATAACATGCAGGCAGAGCAGTACAGGAGGAGCAGGCAGTCGGGTGGTCAGGTGCAGGTAGGGTCGTTAACAGGCAGGCAGATTGAAGTACACAGGGATCAGACAGAAGAGTGATCGTAGGCAAGCTGGGGGTCGGTGCAGGCAGAGTTCAAGCAGATGCGGGTTGAGGCCGGGTCACAGGTAACAGGTAGCTCAGGACGGGTCGCTCAGGAACACGGTAACACTGTAGAAAGGACAGCACTTGCTACAGGAAGCAGGAAGTTTAAATAGGGCTGCTCATCCAGGAAATAGAGGAAACCACAATAAAATGCAATTAACCCTTAGCACAGTCTTCTCCTAACATTGCCCCCCCCCCCCAAGGGGCAGCCTCCGGATGCCCAACCGGTCCTTTAATTCTGGGTGTCTTGTCCAAAAGGACCTGACAAGCTCTTTAGCGTGGATGTGGTTTTCAGGTTCCCATGAGCTTTCTTCGAGCCCGTACCCCTTCCACTTAATCAAGAACTGGGTAGATCCACCCCTCTTCCTGCAGTCGAGGATAGCTTCCACTTCAAATTCCTCCTCACCATCCACAAGGATGGGCTCAGGTGGGGCCGACTTCCGACCCGGAAAAAAGTCTTGGGTTACGGGCTTCAACAAGGTGATGTGGAATACTGGGTGCACTCGCAGGGAAGGCGGAAGGTCCAGCTCATATGCCACCCTGTTGATTTTCCCTTTCACGGGGAATGGCCCGATGAACCTTGGGCCCAATTTCCAGGAAGGGCATGCCAACCTCAGGTTCTTGGTTGCTAACCATACACGGTCACCTGGTTGCAAGTCCAATTCCCCGCGTCTGCCCTTGTGGAATGCCCTCTTGTTGCATTCCTGTGTCTGGGCTAGGGTTTCTTGTAACACCTTGTTGTTCCTTGTCAGGAATTCCACCGTCTTTTGTACAGCAGGTGCCTCGCTTTCTTGAACCAAGTTTGGTATAAAGGTAGGGTGGTACCCCAGGTTCGCCCAGAATGGGGACTGCTTTGTGGCTGAGTGCTCGGTGTTGTTGTATGCAAACTCCGCCATAGGTAACAGCGAGACCCAGTCATCCTGAGCAAAAGGCGAGTAGCAGCCGATGTACTGCTCTAGGGTCTGGTTAGTCCTCTCTGTCTGGCCATTTGACTGGGGGTGATATGCAGAGGAGAATGCTAGTTCAATGTTTAATGCGGAACACAGGGCTTTCCAGACCCGGGAAGTGAACTGCACCCCACGATCAGAGACAATGTTGATAGGGAGTCCATGCAGTCGGACCACTTCCTTGATAAATGTCCCTGCCGTTTCAGTTGCCGTGGGAGTGCCCTTCATTGGAATTAAGTGGGCCATTTTGGTGAGGCGATCCACAATGACAAAAATGGAATTGAATCCTTCAGATGGGGGTAGTTCCACAATAAAATCCGCTTAACTCAAGCCAGCTTAACTCAAGCCAGCAAATCCTCCTGCAGTAGCAAGAAGCTCCAGGGCGGGAGGATGGTATCAGGTGGCATTGAGTCGCCAGGCTCACTGAACATCCTGGACAGAGCGTCCAGCTTCATGTTCTTCGACCCGGGCCTGTAAGTGATATGCAGGTTAAAACGAGAGAAAAATAGAGCCCATCGTGCCTGGCGTGGTCTCAGCCTTTTAGCAGTGCGCAGATACTCTAGTTCTTATGGTCAGTGAATACCATGACAGGGTGTAAGGCTCCTTCCAGCAAATACCGCCATTCCTCCAGGGCGGATTTGATTGCCAGAAGTTCCCGGTCTCCCACATCATAATTCTTTTCTGGCGATGTGAGCTTGCGGGAGAAGAAAGCAATGGGGTGAAGCGAGGCCTTGCGACCCCGTCTCTGGGATAGAACTGCTCCCACTGCTGTCTCAGAAGCGTCCACCTCCAGAGTATAAGGCAGAGCCGAATCTGGGTGTTTGAGAACAGGGGCCGTGGTAAACAGTTCCTTGAGTTTCTGGAAGGCCATTTGGGCCTCGGGGGACCAATGGAAACGGGAGCCCTGTTTAGTGAGTTGGGTGATGGGTGCGATCACCACAGAGAATCCTCTAATAAACTTACTATAGAAGTTGGCAAACCCGATGAACCGTTGGACCCCTTTCCTGTCCACGGGAGCTGGCCAATCCACAATTGCACGACTTTCTGGGGATCCATGGTTACCCCAGTGACGGAGATGTCGAAGCCCAGGAATGAGATCCGGGAACACTCAAAGGCACACTTTTCAGCCTTAGCAAAGAGTCCATGCTGCCGTAGACGTTGTAGGACGCACCTGACATGCCTGCGATGATCCTCCAGGGAAGTTGAAAAGATGAGGATGTCATCCAGGTAAATGATGACAAACTGATCCAAGTAGTCCCGAAACACATCATTTACTAGGTGCTGAAAAGTGTCTGGCGCATTGCAGAGCCCGAAGGGCATCACTAAGTACTCAAAGTGGCCGAAGCGCGTCCGGAAGGCAGTCTTCCACTCATCACCCTCCCGGATGCGAATCAGGTTATAGGCTCCCCGAAGATCAAGTTTGGTAAACACAGCAGCGGTTCCTAGTCTTTGAAATAACTCAGGGACCAATGGAAAGGGGTACCGGTTCTTAATGGTAATCCTGTTAAGGTCCCGATAGTCTATGCAGGGTCTGAGAGTGTGGTCTTTCTTCTCCACAAAGAATATTCCAGCTCCTGCAGGGGAAGTGGAGGGCCGGATGAACCCTTTCTGAAGGTTATCATCCAGATAAGCCTTGAGGGCTTTCAGTTCCAACTCAGAAAGCGGGTAAATTCAGCCAAAGGGTACTTCTGCCCCCGGTAGCAGCTCTATCAGGCAATCGTACGACCTGTGAGGTGGGAGAACATCTGCCCCTTTCTTGCTGAACACATCCAGAAACTTATGGTAGACAGATGGAACAGCGAGATGGGTTTCGTTATCAGAATCAGAGTCCAGACAGAGCACTGAAGAGGGAAATTCCGGAGCTGGTGGCAAACAGTGTTGCTGACAGTATGAGGAGAGAAACTGGACCTCTCCCGAGGGCCAGTCAATGGTAGGATCGTGTGCCCGGAGCCATGGCAGACCCAAAATGACTGGGCACAGAGGGGACGTTACGGCGTCCAATGACAGATGTTCCATGTGTCCGCCAGCTGTCCGGGCAAGAAGAGGCACGGTCTCATGGGTGACTGCTCCGGATTTTATGGTGGACCCATCCGCCAAGCGGATGGCCATCCGACGGGTCCTAGGCTTGAGTGGGATCTGGTGCTGAGCTGCAAAGGCCAGATCGATGAAGCAGCTACAGGCTCTGGAATCCAGGATAGCCGGGACCTGGAGGTTCCCACCAGGGAGCTGGATATGCAATGGCAGAATGAGATGGTTGGAGGGATCGGCCAAAGATAAGATTTCTCCAGGGGTATAGTGGAGCCTGTTTCCCTGCTTAGCCGGACAGGACCTGACATGGTGTCCGGGGCCACCACAATAGAGGCAGAGGTTGGAAGTCAGACGTCTGTGTCTCTCCTCAGGGGAGAGAGCTGTCCGGGAAGGTCCAGGCTCCTTCCGGACGGGGCAAACACCCCCTGCAGCTTCTTCAGCTCTACACTCTCGCAGACGTCAGTCGACCTGGATGGTCAGGTTGATCAGAGCTTCCAATGTCGGGGGGACTCCCACACAGGCCAGCTCGTCTTTGAGCGGTTCGGTGAGCCCCAATCGGAACTGATGACAGAGCGCAGCGTCGTTCCAGGAGGTGTGTGTGCTCCAGCGCCGGAACTTTTCTGCATAATCTTCCGCCGTTTGGCGGCCTTGCTGGAGTGTGTGGAGAGCAGCCTCAGCTGTAGCAGCCTGAAGGGGGTCCTCGTACAACCGAGCCATGGACTGAAAGAAAAGGATGAGGTTGGTGGTCTCAGGAGCCCTCTGTTCCAGCAGCCGGTGAGCACATGCTTGTGATTCATCCCTTAGCAGCGAGATGACCAGTCCCACCTTAGTAGCTTCTGACGAGAAGGTGCGGGGCTGCAGGTAGAAGTACAGTTCGCATGCAGAGCGAAATGTCCGGAACTTCAGGCGGTCCCCCATGAACCGCTCGGGCAGGGGTACATAGGGTTCACTAGGCATGGTTAGCAGGGTGTGAGCATCCAGCTGGCTGGTGCTGACAGGCAACGTGAGTTCTCGGACTTGCTTCTCCAGCCGGCTGTATTTCCCTTGTAAGTCCCTCACAGCCTGGGTGAGCCCGGCTAGGTGCGTACTCAGATCCTCCATAGGAGAGGGCCACTGCGCAGACTCGGATTGGCTGTCCTTTGCTGTCACGTACCTGATGGTGGAGTCTGGCTTATGCAGAAGGCAACCTCTCTTACGGCCCTGGTTCCAGAACCCCTGATAGAGCAGACAGGGAGCGCTGGAGCACAGGGGAGCATGAGGACTGGATAGGACACTTGTGATGGTAAGATGTCGTCCAGAAGGTCGTGCAACATGGAAGAGTAGTGAGACAGGCCGGGTCGATAACATGAGGGCAGAACAGTACAGGAGGAGCAGGCAGTCGGGTGGTCAGGTGCAGGTAGGGTCGTTAACAGGCAGGCAGATTGAAGTACACAGGGATCAGACAGAAGAGTGGTCGTAGGCAAGCCGGGGGTCGTGCAGGCGGAGTTCAAGCAGATGCGGGTTCAGGCCGGGTCACAGGTAACAGGTAGCTCAGGACGGGTCACTCAGAAACACGGTAACGCTGTAGAAAGGAAAGCACATCCAGGAAATAGAGGAAACCACAATAAAATGCTATTAACCCTTAGTACAGTCTTCTAACAACCCGGAAGACCACGGAAAACAACTGTGGTGGATGACCGAAGAATTCTTTCCCTGGTGAAGAAAACACCCTTCACAACAGTTGGCCAGATCAATAACACTCTCCAGGAGGTAGGTGTATGTGTGTCAAAGTCAACAATCAATAGAAGACTTCACCGGAGTGAATACAGAGGGTTCACCACAAGATGTAAACCATTGGTGAGCCTCAAAAACAGGAAAGCCAGATTAGAGTTTGTCAAACAACATCTAAAAAAGCCTTCACAGTTCTGGAACAACATCCTATGGACAGATGAGACCAACATCAACTTGTACCAGAGTGATGGGGAGAGAAGAGTATGGAGAAGGAAAGGAGCTGCTCATGATCCAAAGCATACCACCTCATCAGTGAAGCATGGTGGTGGTAGTGTCATGGCGTGGGCATGTATGGCTGCCAATGGAGCTGGTTCTCTTGTATTTATTGATGATGTGACTGCTGACCAAAAGCAGCAGGATGAATTCTGAAGTGTTTCGGGCAATATTATCTGCTCATATTCAGCCAAATGCTTCAGAACTCATTGGACGGCGTTACACAGTGCAGATGGACAATGACCCAAAGCATACTGCGAAAGCAACCAAAGAGTTTTTTAAGGGAAAGAAGTGGAATGTTATGCAATGGCCAAGTCAATCACCTGACCTGAATCCGATTGATCATGCATTTCACTTGCAGAAGACAAAGCTGAAGGGAAAATGCCCCAAGAACAAGCAGGAACTGAAGACAGTTGCAGTAGAGGCCTGGCAGAGCATCACCAGGGATGAAACCCAGCGTCTGGTGATGTCTATGCATTCTAAACTTCAGGCTGTAATTGACTGCAAAGGATTTGCAACCAAGTATTAAAAAGTTTGATATATGATTGTTAATCTGTCCCATTACTTTTGGTCCCTTAAAAAGTGGGAGGCACATATACAAACTGTTGTAATTCCTACACCGCTCACCTGATTTGGATGTAAATACCCTCAAATTAAAGCTGAAAGTCTGCAGTTGTTCGTTTCATTTCAAATCCATTGTGGTGGTGTATAGAGCCAAAAAGATTAGAATTGTGTTGATGTCCCAATATTTATGGACCTGACTGTATATGTTATCATATATACACAACAATTCATTGGTAGAGATCCCAAGAAGAAATTGCCCAATACAGAAACCCACCTGTGTCCATGACTACAACTTGTACATCGGAGGAGTGGACCTAAACCATCAAATGTTGGAACCCTAGTTATCTACCAGAAGAACATACCACTGGTATAAAAAAGTTGCCCTCTATTTTTTTCATTTGGCCATATACAACACCTATGTCATATATCGCAATTCCACCGTAAACCCCAAACCCTTCGTTTTCTACCAGGAGGATAGCATCACCACACTTCTATACCCCAACGGCCCACCAGAAAATATTAGATCCGATGTGTGTAGAAGACTCTCCGAGTGCCATTTCCCCGATAAAATACCTCCCAGACCAACAGGCCAAAAATGCCAGAAAAAATGGCAGGTGTGCTCTAGTAGAGGAGTTAGAAGAGACACCACTTATTGTGCCCAGTGCCCTTCCCAACCAGGTCTATGCATAGGTGACTGCTTCCGGCGTTATCACCCCCTAGTCAATTATTGATTCCTCAGTTCCTTTTTCAAGTTCACACCCCTTATGCCACTGCCTGCTCTCGAATTGACCCTGGCTTGTTATTTGACCATGCTTCTGCCTACCGATTTTGTACATACTTGTCACGTACCTGGTGGTAGAGTCTGACTTATGCAGTAGGCAACCTCTCTTACGGCCCTGGTTCCAGAACCCCTGGTAGAGTAGACAGGGAGTGCTGGAGCACAGGGGAGCACGAGGGCTGGATGGGACACAGGCGGTGGTATGAAGTTGTCCCGTAGTCCGTGCTAGGCTGAAGAGTAGTGGTGCAGGCCGGGTCGTTAACTTGCGGTCAGAGCGGTACCGAAGGAGCAGGCAATTGGATGGTCGGGTGCAGGCAGGGTCGTTAACAGGCAGGCAGGTAAGGTACAGAAGGAGAAGGCAATTGGATGGTCGTAGACAAGCTGGGGGTCGGTGCGGGCAGAGTTCAAGCAGACGTGGGTTCAGGCCGGGTCACAGTTAATCAGGAAGCTCAGAACGGGTAGCTCAAGAACACAGTAATGCTGTAGAATGGACAGCACTTGCTAAAGGAAGCAGACTGTTTAAATAGAGCTGCCCGGCACCGCCTCCTCCGGGACCGCGAGGAAACAACAACAAAATGTCCTCAGCACAATCTTCTCCTAACAATACTTCTGCCTGATCTGGAACTGACCCTGGACTGTTATTCGACCACGCTTCTGCCTACCGATTTTGTACATACTTCTGCCTGATCTGGAACTCACCTTGAACTGTTTGACCACGTTTTTTGCCTACCTCTAGGACTGATCTTGTACCCTGCAACTGGAGTAGTGGGATTCACAACACAGGGTTCTCACATATGTGAGGGGCTCCAGAATGTTTTTTTCTGGAAGAAGAAAACATTGTTTTTGTTTTCTCTCTCCTAGATTAGGGTCTGGAGACTCGGAGGCTTCAAAGAGAATGGGTGGGAGAAGCCTCTACCCCTGTCCCCATTCTGTCCTGACCGAGGCCCTACTTCTGCCTGTAGGACTTATTGCCATCATGCCTCTGCCTGCCGGATGAACTGACCACACCTCTGCTGCTACCTGGACTATGGACCATGTTTCTGCCTGCTACTAGGGCCAATATTATGGCACTGTTGACAATATCTCTGTCTGCACTGACCTTGGACTGTATATGGACAGTATCCTTGCTGCTGCCTGTACTGACTATGGACAGTATTCCTGCCTATTGCCTGGACAATTACATTCACTGTCCTACTACCAGGACCAATATTTTGGCACTGTTGACAACATCTCTGCCTGCACTGACCCTGGAATGTATATGGACAATATCCCTGCCTGTACTATGGACAGTTTTCCTGCCTGTTGCCTGGACAATTGCATTCGCTGTCGGTTGCCTGGACAATTGAGTTTGCTGTAGCTGACCAAGTCCCTGCCTGCTGCGTGGATCAGTGCTATCCTCCTGTGGACAGCTGCAATACTAAAACCACAGGTAATCTTTTGTTTACCCTTTACTCAGCAGAATGTATTTTGGGGTGTAATTCTTGGTATTTGTAATGCTATGTGTCCTTAGAACACCTGACGGTCTTCCTTGCGTGTTGGGCCTCTGTATGTAGCCAGGCTGTGTAAAGGTCTCGCACGTGGTATTTCCATACTCAGGAGGAGTAGCAGAATGTATTTTCGGGTGTTATTTTTGCCATGTACATGCTATGTGTTGGAAATACCTTAGAAATGGACAACTTTGTGGGGAAAAAAATGCGTTTTCATTTTTTCCCCACATTTTCCAAAAACTTCTGGAAAAAAATGAACCGTTCAAATGACTCATTATGCCTCATGGATTATACGTTGGGGTGTTAGCTTTCCAAAATGGGGTCATTTTATGGGCGTTTCCATTATCCTGGTGCTCCAGGGCCTTCAGAATTGTAATAGGTGGTCGAGAAATGAGATGTAATATCCTCACAGTGGGTGAATAAAAAGTGCTGGTGCTCAGAAGACAACAGGTGCTGCAATCGTGTAAAGCGTGCCCCACATGGATGTACACTCACCCTTCCTCCGGTGACCAACTATCTCTAGTATGGTCTTTACAGGCTCTTGGGGTAGTGTATTGAACCCCTATAAAGATTCCTGCTACTCCGTGTCTCCGGTTTTGTTCTCCAATACAGGTGTCACCATATAGATGGAGAGAAAAACTCCAATAGTGCAAGTACTGTCTTAAAATTTTATTGGATTATTGGATTTCCTGATGATGGCCGACAGTGATAGGCTGAAGCGCGCCGAGGTTTACTGATGTCATCGCGACGTACTTCCGCCAGAGCCGAACGCAGAGAACGGAACGGGTCCTGGCCGAACGACCAGACACCATACCCTTCCTGGGGTGATTCCCCTGAATCAATCGGCTGCCATTACGTTCGGTGCCAGAACCTTAAGGCACCTGAACATGTGAGTTTTAAGTTTGTTTTATAATCCAATAAAATTTTAAGACAGTACTTGCACTATTGGAGTTTTTCTCTCCATCTATATGGTGACACCTGTATTGGAGAACAAAAGCGGAGACACGGAGTAGCAGGAATCTTTATAGAGGTCCAATACACTCCCCCAAGAGCCTGTAAAGACCATACTAGAGATAGTTGGTCATCGGAGGAAGGGTGAGTGTACATCCATGTGGGGCACGCTTTACACGATTGCAGCACTTGTCTTCTGAGCACCAGCACTTTTTATTCACCCACTGTGAGGATATTACAGCCATTGAGAACCATATGGACTTATACTAAAAGTGACTTTATTACAGTTTGGAGTTTTCCTCGGTATTAAGGATATATGTACATGTGGTTAATATTAACTTACAGATGACACTTTTTATACCCAGCACGGTGACCATTTAATTTATCTTACGGTAAACGGCAATAGCCATTGTATTGCTGCAGCAGGGTCTTCCTCAGAGGTGCCTCTAGAGGCATTATAGAGTGATCAATAATAACCACACTTTGATTAGGCACGGTATTTGTGTAACTACTTCCAGGCGCTGAAGTTTTTTATATACAATTTTGCTGAGAAATGAGGTGTAATTTATGCTTCTAAAACGCCTGAAGGTGCTAGCTCAATGTTGGGCCTCTGTATGTGGCCAGGCTGTGTGAAAGTCTCACACATATGGTATCGCCATACTCAGGAGTAGCAGAATGTATTTTGGGGTGTCATTTTTCCTTTGTACATGCTATGCGTTGGAAACACCTTATAAATGAACAACTTTGTGTTAAAAAAAAAATGCGTTTTCATTTTTTTCCCACATTTTCCAAAAACTTCTGGAAAAAAAATGAACCGATCAAAAGACTCATCATGCCTCATAGATTATATGTTGGGGTGTTAGCTTTCCAAAAAAAAGGGTCATTTTGTGGGCATTTCCATTGTCCTGGTGCTCCAGGGCCTTCAGTACTGTAATAGGTGGTTGAGAAATGAGATGTTTAATTTATGCTTCTAAAACGCCTGAAGGTGCTAGTTCAATGTCGGGCCTCTCTATGTGGCCAGGCTGTAAAAATGTCCCACGCATGTGGTATCACCATACTCAGGAGGAGTAGTAGAATGTGTTTTGGGGTGTCATTTGAGGTATGCATATGCCATGTGAGAGAAACCACTTCATAAAACTCACCATGCCACTTACTAGATACCTTGGAATGTCTACTTTCCAAAAAGGGGTAATTTGGGGGGTATCTGTACTTTGCTGGCTTGTTAGGGTCTTAAGATATGAGATAGGCCGTCAGTGTATCCGGTGTGATCAATTTTCAGTGATTTGCACCATAGGTTGTAGACTCTCTAACGTTCACAAAGACTAAATAATATACACTAATATGGGTTATTTTTACCAAAGATATGTAACATTATACATTTTGGCCAAAATTTATGAAGATAAATTACTAATTTGCAAAATTTTATAACAAAAATTAAGAAAAATTTGTTTTTTTTTTCAAAATGTTCGGTCTTTTTTTATATTATAGCGCAAAAAAATAAAAAACCCAGCAGTGATTAAATATCACCAAAAGAAAGCTATATTTGTGTGAAAAAAAAGGATGCAAATTTCATATGGGTACAGTGTTGCATGAGTAATTGTCATTCAAAGTGTGAGTGCACTGAAAACTGAAAATTGGTCTGGGCAGGAGGGGGGTATACGTGCTCAGTAAGCAAGTAGTTAAAGTGGCTGTCAACCTGTAACAACCACTTTAACCTACAGGTAAGCCTAGAATAAGGCTTACCTGTAGGTGCACTGCATATCTCCCAAACCTGCACGGTTCAGGAGATATGCCGTGTTTTGCCTCTGTGCCGTTCCTCAACTGACCCTGTGCCGTGACTGGGGCATCACAGGACTCTGGCCAGTCACAGAGCCAGAGTCGCGGCCCTGGAAGGAAGAGGGGCAGAAGATGGACGCAGCCTGGAGCGGGGACATCGCTGGATGCCACAGGCTTCGTTTGCAGGTAAGTGGCACATAATGGGCTACTATGCGATGCATAGTAGCCCATTATGTTTCTACTTTACAGGGTTATATTGAGGAAGTAAACCCAATCTGGGTTTACTTTCTCTTTAAATACCACCAAAAGAAAGCTCTATTTGTGTGACAAAAATGATAAAAAAAATGTCATATGGGTACAGTGTTGCATGACCATGCAATTGTCATTCAAAGAGCAACTGAGGAGAAAGCTGAAAATTGGCCTGGGCAGGAATGGGATGAAAGTGCCTGATATTAAAGAGATTAACCACTTCAATACAGGGCAATTATACACCTTCCTACCCAGACCAATTTTCAACTTTCATTGCTCTCACACTTTGAATGACAATTACTCAGTCACGCTACACTGTATCCAAACAACATTTTTATCATTTTTTTCTCACAAATAAAGCTTTCTTTTGGTGGTATTTAACCGATTCTACACCGCGCGCAGTATATTTACTGTGGCAATGTGGACGCGTCCCGCGAATCGCCGTAAAAAGGGGGCGATTCGCGCAGGCACAGCTAGGGGGGCGAGTGAAGGAGGAGGAGTGTGGCCACGGCTCGGACGGACCCAATGTCCGCCGGCGAGCCACGATGAGCTGCTAGAGCCAAAGAGCGGGAAACCGCCGATGTAAACACGGCGGTTCCCCGCTCTTTCAATGGGGACATAAGAGATCTACTGATCCCTGTCACTGAGATCAGTTAGATCTCTTATGCCCATTGTAACACACCCAGGGAACACAGCTAACCCCTAGATCGCCCCCTGCAGGTTAACCCCTTCACTGCCAATGACATTTACACAGTAATCAGTAGACATTTAAATTTCTGATCGCTGTATAAATGTCATTGGTCCCAAAAAAGGTGTCAAAAATGTCCGACATGTCCGCCCCAATATCGCAGTACCGCAAAAAATTGCAGATCTCTGCCATTACTAGTAAGACATTAAAAAGAAATAAAAACCTCAGAAATTCTCATCATCCGTAAACGCGGCAACTTTTGCGCAAACCAATCAATTATAAATAAATAAGAAATATTGTTTTTTTTTGCAAAATTGTCGCTCTTTCTTTATAGCGGTGATCAGAAATGACGCAGTGGTGATCAAATACCACCAAAAGAAACCTCTATTTGTGGGAAAAAAAGGACGCAAATTTTGTTTGGGCACAACGTCGCACGATTGCGTAATTGTCAGTGACGCAATGCCGAATCGCAAAAAGTGCTCTGGTCAGGAAGAGGGTAAAGCTTTCCAGGGCTGAAGTGGTTAATAACCGCTGTTTTTTTTTTTTTGTTTTTTTTTATAAGTGAAAAAAGAATGAAAATTTGGAAAAAAAAACACTTTTCTTTTTAGTTTCTATTGTGAAATGTTGCAAATAAGTTGTTTTTCTTCATAAATTTGGGCCAAAATTTATACTGCTACATTTCTTTGGTAAAAATAACCCAAATTAGTGGATATTATTTCCTCTGTGTGAAAGTTAGAGTCTACAAGCTATGGTGGCAATCACTGAAAATTTCTTGAGACACTAACAAGCCAGGAAAGTATAAATACCCCTTTTTGGAAAGTAGACAGTCCAAGGTATTTAGTAAGAGGCATGGTGAGTTTTTTGACGTTGTCATTTTTTCCCACAATTTGTTTTTACACAAACTTGTCATATTAACAGGCTATTTCTCACACACAGCATATGCATACTTGCAACTACACCCCAAAATACATTCTGCTACTCCTCCTGATTATGGCGATACCACATGTGAGACTTTTACACAGCCTGGCCCCATACAGAGGCAAAACATTGAAGTAGCACCTTCAGGCTTTCTACGAGCATAAATTACACATCTCATTTCTCAACCACCTATTAGGTGAAGGATTGTATATGGGATTGTATGGTTATATATCATTTTTCTATATTTCCTTTTTTTTTTTTTTTTTTTGATTGAACTAGATGGACTTGTGTCTTTTTTTCAACCTAACTATGTAACTATTACACTTTTGAAGGCCCTGGAGCACCAGAACAATGGAATTGCCCACAAAATGACCCCATTTTGGAAAGCAAACACCCCAATGTATAATCTATGAGGCATAATGAGTCTTTTGAATGGTTCATTTTTTTCCAGAAGTTTTTGGAAAATGTGGAAAAAAAATAAACGCTTTTTTTTTTACACAAAATTGTCCATTTATAAGATATTTCTAACACATAGCATGTACATAGCAAAAATGACATCCCAAAATACATTCTGCTACTCCTGAGTATGACAATACCACATGTGTGAGACTTTTACACAGCCTAGCCATATACAGAGGCCAAACATCCAAGTAGCAACAACAGGCGTTCTAGGAGCATAAATTACACATATCATTTTCTGATTACCAATCACATTTTTGAAGGCCTTCTTATTTCTAACACATAACATGTACATACCAAATAACAAAAGATTACTGTACCTTTGGTTTTAGTAGTGCAGTGGTCCACAGAGTAAAAAATTGGTCCAGGCAGCAGGGATGTGGTCAGCGACTGCAAAAGCAATCGTCCAGGGAGCAGGCAGGAATACTGTCCTTAGTACAGGCAGAGATACTGCCAGCACAGCCAAAGCAGTGGTCCAGGTAGCAGGCAGGGATGTCCAGGCAGAAATACTGTCCATAGTCAGTAGAGGCAGCAGGCAGAGATAAATGGTCAATACAGCCAAAGTATTGGTCCAGGCAGCAGGAAGAAAAATGGTCCATAAAGTCCTGGGTCATTAGAGACATCAGTATGGTCAGCACAGCCAAATACTTGTCCAGGCAGCAGGAAGGACCATCAAGCTTAGGGCCAGGGGGACAGGGGTAGAGGCTTCTCCCACCCAAATCTCTTTGAAGCCTCCGGACACCAGACCCTGTTGTGGGAACACAGAAAACCAAAAACAGTTTTTCTCTACTCAGAACGCTGTTCTGAAGCCCCTCGCATATGTGAGACCCCTGTGTACTAAAGTAGAAGGGCAAAAGATTGGTCCAAGTGGCAGGCAAAAGCATGGTCGATTAACAGGCCGAGGTCGGTGCACGTGGAAGTCAGAAACGTGGTTTAAAACGGCAGGCAAAAGGCATTGTCGGTAAACAGGCTGAGGTTGGTGCACGCGAAAGTCAAAAACGTGGTTTAAAACGGCAGGCAAAGACTTTGTCGGTAAACAGGCCAGGGTCAGTTAACGTAGAACGTAGAAACATGGTTGCAGGAAAATGATCCACACAGGTATTTGAAATGGGGAAATGGCAGACATTTAAAAATAAGGGGAAATAATATCTAATGGATGTGTGGTAACTTTTGAAGCAATCTCCGATGCACAGGCCAGGTTGGGATGGACATTGGGGGCAATAATAGCTGGTATCTCTTCAAACCCCTGCTCTGGCTTATACATGACATTTCTTTTGGCGTCTTTTTCCGGATTCTGTCCGGGGAATGCTATAGGGAAAATGTTGCTCCTGAAGTCAACTCACACTATCAGAGCGAATGCTTCCTGGGGCGGGTCCTTGCTGGTAAATGAGGGCAATCACAATGTCTTCAATATATTTGAGGTAGGTGGATGGGTTGGTTTTCGATTGATTTTTCGGTAGCAGACAAACAAATTATGCATGGCCATATGAAAAACATGAAATTCAACTTTCTCTTTTGTTCGTCGACAGGCACAGCAACTCTTAGGACTAAGTGGGTTATACTGCCCTCTTCAGGAGTTTACTAGGCAGAAAAGGCAGTTCTAACAGCAAAAAGAACAGTAACAGACACAGCCCCTCCCAGGGGGCGTCCCCACTGGCAGATAACCCCACACACACACCTCTGCTAGCTCAGTTTTCTTCTGCCTAGTGCAAGGAGTTAGACCTAGGCTCCCTGTTGGGATCTGTGGTACCTCTCTGGGCCACTTCGGCTGTCAGGAGACAGCCTCACAGATGAAGACTACAATCAAGCAGCCGCGCTGGGTGACAGGCTGGGTCTTGGATCCAGGTGAAAACTGAAGAAAAGGAAGACCGCACTCCGATATCCAGGAGAAAATAGTGGTTTAATGTGAACCAAAATAACAATCCAGGCAGACAGTACAAAAGCTGTTGGATCTAGGTACTCTCCCCAGCCGGCCATCACGCGTTAGACCGGATGCTTCGCGCTGGGTTGACCGCGACAAACCCCAACGGACGGGGTGGCCCTGCGGGTTAAAAGCCCCGCCATCGCACGCAGTGCGCCCTGGGCCGACAGCTACCTCCGGCCTAGCCAGTAGCGCGAACGCTGTCTCGGGTGGGATCCCCGCACCGCCTGACTAGACGGGGTAAGTACGCCCCCCCTCCCCTTCGGGGGCCCGGGGGAGGAGCTGGCAGGTCCCCCCTCCGGGGTGAGCGCAGTGGGTGGTCTTCCCCCCCTCTTCCTTGCTCGTGCCCCTCCCCCACCCCTCTGGTACCCGCTGTCGCACCCGCCTCCCCCTCACCGGGGCTCCCAGGGTGTATGTATGGGCCCTAGAGGCCCCCTCCGCCTCTACCCCTGCCACCCCCCCTCGTGCCTCATTCGGTGGTCGGGATTGTCGACGGCCATTTTGCCGGCACCCGGCCGCCATTTTCTTGTAGCCGGCCGCATTTATCTGCATGGGATCATTCGACGGCCATTTTGGAGTAGCCGCGGCACTGTTGCACGAGGTTTCGGCCTCTAGTGTGCATCGGCGGCCATTTTCCTGTGGTTTCTTCACATGGAAGGCCTGTGTGTGCTGGGGGGCGGTCCTGTCCGTTTCTGGCACCGATTTACCCCCCCCCCCAGCACGGCACGAGCTCCGTGGCAGCAGCGGCTCTGGGCACAGCGGCAGTGTGGGCAGCAGGAGCGGTGAAGGCAGCGACAGCGGCGGACAGCAGCAGCGGCAAGTGGCTCCTCTCTGGTCGGGTGGTGAGTGTCCCCCTGGTGTGCCCCTGTAACAAGCCTTGCAGAGCTGTGGGGTGGGGGTGCAGTGGTCTCCTGGCAATCGGCCTCTTTTTTCTGGGGCGGCCAGGGTGGGTGACAGTATGGCAGCCGATGCGAGTGCTTCCCCAACGGACCTCTCGGTGCCTGCAGCCAGCATTTCAGAGGCCCCTTCCCTTGTAGACGCCATGTCCACGGTTCTGGAGATGTTCGTCTCCCGGGTAGAGTCGCTGTTGAACCGCAGTGTCGCCAAAAAGCGTCCCTTGACCCCCCTTCTTCTGGGGAGGACTCGGACCCCGAGGGGGGCTCCTCTGTTGTGGGGACCCCCCTTGAGCTGCCGGATGGCGGTATCCCAGACGCCCCTGATAGTGGGGAAAAAGTCTGAGGCGTCTGCTGCTGCGCACGAGAAGGCTCTTGTAGATGCTCTGATCACCTCAGTGCGTGAGACCCTGTAACTTTTCCCCTGCAGGTTTTTTCTCAGTTTAAACAGTGTTTTAAAGTAGTTGTCAACTCCTGACAACCACTTTAACCTACAGGTAATCCTATAATCAGGCTTACCTGTAGGTTCCCTGCATATCTCCTAAACCTGCACAGTACTTCCCTGTGCCAACGTCATCGGGCCGTTTCTTCACTGAGATCGTGCCGCGATTGGCGGCTCCTGCGGGCATGCGCGGGAGTGATGTCATGTGGCTCTGGGTGTGATGAAGGTCAGAAATATTGAGTTTTTTCAATATTTATTTTGTTTTATAAAACTGGCAAATTTCTCATTCAGATCCAATGTGTAACACAGTCAACATATCTGCATAATTTGGTTTGTGAGTTCATTGTGTCCCCACAGGGGGTCGGACTTGTGGCTCCCTCAGTAAGCAGTGCATATATTATTGTATCCTGCTGAGGATAGAGGCAAACGCACCAGCACCAGAAGGTGTGTGACTGGATTCAAAGTGCCAGAGTTAACAATAAATGGGTGCAGACTGGGCAGTCTTTACTTTAATGTTGGACACAGTAGATCATGGCTGCAAGTCTGAGACTGATTTTGAGACTGATTTTGCTTTCTGCACTGCGGGGACTTTAGTTCTGTGGGGCTTTTCTCTGCTCTTCCTTCAACTGCTGCTTGAGTGAAGCTGAGACCTAGACTTCCCCCCCCCACCGAGGCTGCTGTTGACTGGTGAGCCCCTGAACCTTTGCTGTGCCTATTGCTGCCCATCCATCATTGTGTCTGGATTGTGATTCTGGAATCTGCTGTACCAGCTTGTGGCCTGCTACTCCCTGTGCCTGGATCGTTGACCTATGAGTGTGGAGTATGTTCCTGCGGTACCCCATTCCTGCCCTGTGTACTAGCCTGTATCCTGGATGTGCCAAGGACTTAACCCCTGTTCCCTGCCTGTGTTGAAGCCTTACTGCCCTGTTGTGCCAACCCTGCTCTGTGTGTCAAGGACCTAATCCCATGTGCCCTGCCTGTGTGGAGAACTTACTGCCCACTGTGTCAACCCTGCTCTGTGTACCAAGGACTCAATCTCCTGTGTCCCCCCTGGATCCCCTGATGCCAAGACCACTTCCATTCTCTCCCCAGGACAGTTGGACCTCCGCAGCGTGAGTCTTTGAACCCTTCCGCCCCTGTGGCTACCATTCTGAGGAGCATTCCCCTGGCTGGGTCGTATTGTTGCCCTGTGAACTGTTTCCCTTTTGATGCACTGTATCCCACTCCATGGACTGTTATCCCTTGCTACTGCCCTAAAGGTCATCTCCCCTTTCTGTGCCATATAGCTGCCTGTGAACAGTTTATCTGTGCTGTGCTTACTGCCACCCTGTGAACTGTCTATCCATACCATGCCCATTGCTACTCTGAGAACTGGCTATCCATGCTGTGCCATACTACTACTCTAAGCTACCTGTTTTCCCCTTGTCGGGCCTCATTAACCTTGTGAACTGTCCTCCCGTGTGCCCCCTGGTTATCTTGTGGACTGCTTATCTGTTGCATGCCCCTTGCTACCCGGTGTACGGATTAACTGTGCAGTGGCTTAACACCACCCCTCCTGTACCCCAATTCTCCCAATAACAGCCTGTGCTTCGGGTTTCTTGTGATTTGCATCTGTGCTCTCTCTCTTCGCTCTTGGTTCGTCACACTGGCAAATCACAGAGCCAGAGTCCGCGGCTAGGGAAAAGAAGAGGGGCGAAGATGGACGCTTCCTGGAGCGGGGACAGCGTGGGCTTCCAATGCAGGTAAGTGTCAAATAATAGACTAGTATGCGATGTATACTAGCCTATTATGCTTTTATATTGCAGGGTAATGCAGAGAAACTAAGACGAAGTAAAACCCATCAGGGTTTACTTCCTCTTTAAAGGATATATAAACCCAAGAACAAAAATGTATTCTATTGCAGCTTACCATTCATTAGATGTGGTAGCTGCATTAGTTTTCAGGTTAAAAGCATTTTCAGGCAGTGCAGAAAATACCTGTTGATCTTGCCAGAAATGCAGTGTCCTTGTCACTTCCTGTGAGTTGAAGTAAAAGCACAATATTTTCTTCCATCTGTAAGCTACTTATCCTACACTTACCTGGGTAATGGAGATGAAGTAAGAAAGGCATGTTTGAAGTCCAGCCTAGCTGTAAAAAATGTCTCCCTCCAAGGATACATTGGAGAAGTGAGCATAGCCACCCTAGGGCAGAAACTGAGTTATTCAAGGGATTACTTCATGAAAATGCCAAACCACATTATATTTGGACATTGAGGAAGCAACAGAACCCTAATGAGCTCATTCCTCTGCTCACTGTGCTCTTTGCTACTGTCAGCATGTTCCTTATTAGCACATTTAAATACAGCACACCGGACTGACACCTAAAGTTGCCCCCCAATCCAGTTTAACCACTTCAGCCCCGAAAGGATTTACTTCCTTCCTGACTAGAGCACACTTGGCGATTCTGCACTGTGTCGCTTTAACTGACAATTGCGCGGTCATGCGACGCTGTACCCAAACTAAATTGGCGTCCTTTTTTTCCCACAAATAGAGCTTTCTTTTTATGGTATTTTATCACCTTTGCGGTTTTTATTGTATGTGCTATAAACAAAAAAGTGCGCCAATTTTGAAAAAAAAACAATATTTTAAATTTTTTGCTTTAACCAGTTCCGAACCGCGTTGCATACATTTACTGCTGCAGAGTAGCACAGAACGCCTTCTATAAATGACGATCCACGCGCACGCAGCTAGGAGTCAGCGCGTGCCACCACTGGCGTGCTCTCGTGCCCGCCGCACGCTCCCTGAGTGGGGCCGTGTGTTGGGCGGACTCTATGTCCGCCGGCGACCCGCGATCGCCTGTTAGAGAAGAAAAGCGGGGAACCGCCAATGTAAACGCCTTTAAACCCCTGTCATCTGTATCGGTTAGATCTCTTATGCCCCTGGCAGCCCAGCCCCCACACAGTTTGAACAGGCCTAGCGAACACAGTTAACCCCTTGATTGCCCCCTGCAGGTTATGACATGTCATCCAAAACTGATGAATAGATTAGTTTATTTTATATATTTTTTGGACATTTATTATAGCAAAACGTAAAAAATATTGCTTTTTTTCAAGATTGCCGCTCTTTTTTTGTTTATACGGGTGATCAGAATTGACGCAGAGGCAATCAAATTCCACCAACAGAAAGCTCTATTTGTGGGGAAAAAAAGGATGCCGATTTCGTTTGGGTACAACGTCGCACGGCCACGCAATTGTCAGTTAAAGCGACGCAGTGCCGAATCGCAAAAAGTGCTCTGGTCCTAAAGTGAGAAATCCTAAAAAAAAAGGAATTTATTCATCGGTTTTGGCCGTTATATATTCTTCTACATATTTGTGGTAAAAAAAAATTGCAGTCAGCGTTTATTGATTGCTTTGCGTAAAAGTTGCCGCGTTTACAAACCATGAGATTTGATTCATGCCGTTTTTACAATTTTTTTTTTTTCTAGTAATGGCGGCGACTGCGATATTTCGGTGGACAGATCGGACATTTTGGACACTTTTTTTGGGACCATTGACATTTATACAGCAGTCAGAGCTAAAAAAAACACTGATTACTGTATAAATGTCACTGGCAGGGAAAGGGTTAACCTCCAGGGGGCAATCAAGGGTTTAAGTGTGCTCCCTAGGAGTGTACTAACTGTGTGGGGGCTGGGCTGGCAGGGGCATGACAGATCAAACTAATCCCGATGACAGGGATCAGTAGATCACTGTCACGCCACCTGTCAGAACAGGGAACCGCTGTGTTTACATCGGCGGTTCCCCATTCTTCCTCTCCAGAAGGTGATTGCAGGTCGCCAGCAGACATCTAGTCCGCCCGACCGGCGGCCACACTTAGGCAGAGTGCGATGGACACGAGAGCGCGGCGGCGGCACGCGCCCGCCCGCTACTGCAGCTGCGCGGATCGCCGTTTATAGACGGCGATCGCTGCAGTAAATGTACGCGAGGCGGTTGGCAAGTGGTTAAGTGTAGCAGTACAGGGTATTTCCAGGAGCAGATAACCAAAATATGTACAAAAAAAACACCCTACACAAGTTTTTAAAATATTTTATTACATTTTATTAAATCAGCTCCGGCTGTCTTCTCCCCTCTCCCGTGTCTTCTTTCTTCGGCTCTTTTGCGCGGTCTTCCATCTTCTGAGGGGTCTTGTTTCTTCTCCTTCTCTGCGGCGTCTTCTGCTCTTTTGCCGGTCTTCTCCACTGTCCTTTTCCCTTTGTTCTTCCTCTCTTCTTCTTCCCATGTTGACACGATACGATCTCCTTCACGAATGCCCTCTCCACTGTGTGCTGTGCCTTATATTGGCATGATGCGGGGCCATCCGCTGACATCACCCGGCAGGCCCGCCCCTATGATGCCACAACCGGGGCGGGGCTGTGACATCATAGGGGGTGGGGCCTGCCGGGTGATGTCAGCAGATGGCCCTGCCCCATCTCTATATAAGGCACAGCACACAGCGGAGAGGGAATTCGTGAAGGAGATTGCGTCGTGTCAACATGGGAAGAAGAAGAGAGGAAGAACAGAGGGAAGAGGACAGTGGAGAAGACTGGCAAAAGAGCAGAAGACGCCGCAGAGAAGGAGAAGAAATAAGACCCCTCAGAAGATGGAAGACCACTCAAAAGAGCCGAAGAAAGAAGACACGGGAGAGGGGAGAAGACCGCCGGAGCTGATTTAATAAAATGTTTTAAAAACTTGTGTAGTGTTTTTCTTGTACATATTTTTTTCCAGGTAAATGGGTAGGGGTACGATGTACCCCATACTCATTTACATAAGGTGGGGGGCCAGCATCTGGGGGCCCCCTTGTTAAAGGGCCTGGTATGGTCCAAGGGGGGGGCGCTCGCTCGTCCCCACCCCCTTTCCCGGTCTGCCATGCTGCGTGCTCGGATAAGGGTCTGGTATGGATTTTGGGCATGGGGTTCCCCTTAAAATCTATACCAGACCAAAGGGCCTGGTATGCTCTTGGAGGGGGACCCCATGCCAGTTTTTTTTTAAATTTGGCGTGGAGTTCCCTTTCAAGATCCCCAGAGCACAAGGTGCCGGGATCAAAGTCGGATCCCTGTTCACAGACAAACGGTCCGACTTTGACCCTATGTAGGACCGTAAATCGCACAGCAAAGTAGGATCAAAGTTGGACCGTTTTTTTGTTGGATAGTGTGAACCCAGCCTCAATGAGTGAAATAAATATTTGATCCCCTATCAATCAGCAAGATTTCTGGCTCCCAGGTGTCTTCTAAACAGGTAACGAGCTGAGATTAGGAATACTCTCTTAAAGGGAGACCTCCTACTCTCAGCTTGTTACCTGTATAAAAGACACCTGTCCACAGAAGCAATCAATCGATCAGATTCCAATCTCCCCACCATGGCCAAGACCAAAGAGCTGTCCAAGGATGTCAGGGACAAGATTGTAGACCTGCACAAGGCTTAAATGGGCTACAGGACCATCACCAAGCAGCTTGGTGAGAGGGTGACTAGAATTTGTTTGACAACAACGATTATTCGCAAATGGAAAAAACACAAAATAACTTTCAATCTCCCTTGGTCTGGGCTCCATGCAAGATCTCACCTTGTGGAGTTTTAATGATCATGAGAACAGTGAGGAATCGGCCCAGAAGTACACAGGATGCAAATGATCTTAAGGCAGCTGGGACCACACTACGCTGTGAAGGACTGAAATCCTGCAGCGCCCACAAGGTCCCCCTGCTCAAGAAAGCACATGTACATGCCCTTCTGAAGTTTGCTAGTGAATATCTGAATGATTCGGAGGAGAACAGGGTGAAAGTGTTGTGGTCAGAGGAGACCAAAATCAAGCTCTTTGCCATCAACTGAACTCCTTGTGTTTGGAGGAGGAATGCTGCCTATGACCCCAAGAACCCCATCCCCACCGTCAAACATGGAGGTGGAAACATTATGCTTTGAGGTTGTTTTTCTGCTAAGGGGACAGGACAACTTCACTGCATCATATGGATGATGGACGGGGCCATATACCGTCAAATCTTGGATGAGAACCTCCTTTCTTCAGCCAGGGCATTGAAAATGGGCCGTGGATCAGTGGCAGCTGGTGAAATTTTAGGATGGAGGGAGCCAGACCCCGCCCTTCCTTTTTGACTCCTCCCACTTCTCATAAGCCCTACCCCTTATAGATTCCACCCATTGTGTCAGGAGTATAGAGGCAAGCATCGCCAGATAGGGTATACAGCATCACCAGATAGGGGTATATACAGAATCACCAGATAGGGGTATATACAGCATCGCCAGATAGGGGTATATACAGCATCCACCAGATAGGGGTATATACAGCAACCACCAGATAGGGCTATATACAGCAACCACCAGATAGGGGTATATACAGCATTCACCAGATAGGGGTATATACAGCATTCACCAGATAGTGGTATATACAGCATTCACCAGATAGGGTATACAGCACCCCCCCCAGGCAGTCGGGACATGAAAGTCCCACACTTACCCCATCTGGGAAGCGAGTAGATGTGTCCGGCGAGCGGTAGCGTGCTGTGTGTGTTTTGGCAACTTCCCCCTCCTCCTCCGAGAAAGGCGTCCAATAGGATCGCCTGTTTTCTCAGCCAGCCGGGAAACCGTTTACATACCCACGCTTCCTGATTGGCGGAGAGGCCATTCAGTGTTAGAAAACCAAATATTTATTTGCACACGTAAGTGGGCTTGCGAGCTCAATGCTCTGCGCCATGAGCCACTCTATTTTGAAGCCTATTAGAGTCTGTAGCTCTAATCAGGTGTTCAAAGAACCCCCCGCCGCTTTAATTCATGCATGTGGGGATGGCCACAGAGGCCATAGATAAATTCATGCTATGCATGAATCTATCCATTTAGCATAGAGGGGGTGGCGGGGATAGAGGGGGTGGCACCCGTGCGCCCCTAATGGACGGCCCCTGTCGTAGATGGGTATTCCAGCATGACAATGACCCAAAACACATGGCCAAAGCAACAAAAGAGTGGCTCAAGAAGAAGCACATTAAGGTCTTGGAGTGGCCTAGCCAGTCTCCAGACCTTAATCCCATAGAAAATATATGGAGGGAGCTGAAGGTTCAAGTTACCAAACATAAGCCTGGAAACCTTAATGAGAATCTGCAAAGAGAAGTGGGACAAAATCTCTCCTGAGATGTGTGCAAACCTGGTGGCCAACTACAAGAAATGTCTGACCTCTGATTGCCAACAAGAAATTTACTGTAGTACGAAGTCATGTTTTGAGAAGGGGTCAAATGCTTATTTTACTCATTAAAATACAAATCAATTTATAACGTTTTCGATATGCGTTTTCTGTATTTTTTTTTGTTGTCGTTCTATCTCTGTGTTAAAATAAACCTACCATTAAAATTATAGACTGATCATTTCTTTGTCAGTAGGCCAACGTACAATATCAGCAGGGGATCAAATACTTTTTTTCCCTCAATAGAGTTGAGTATTTCAATATTCATGATCCCATACCTCCCAACTTTTTGAGATGGAACGAGGGACACCTATAAGCAAAAGTATGTAGGCATAGGACAAACCCCCTGTCACGCCCCTTAAAACACAATTATACTGAAAAAATTATTAGTAAAACCCACAAGTGATTTTTTTCTCTTCCACTTACTGTTCCTTTGTACCCTTTTGCTGCCAGAGCTGGGTTTGCGTTATATATTTTCTGAAAGCAGACACCCTAGAGGATAAAATAGTGGTAGTTCCAATTTTTTAATGTCCCATGATATTACCGCAAAGGTCTAGGAAACGCAATATTTCGGTAAAAAACACACTAACGTGAATTGTAGAGCAAACAAACGCAATAAATTACCCAAATTTTTGCTAAAATATAAAAGACGAGGTTGCGCCGAGTAAATAGATACCCAACATGCTAAACCTTAAATTTTTGAGCACCCTGGGAAATGGCGTCAAACTTCAGTACCCTATATTTTCTATAGGTGATGCAACAGAAGCTCCCTATAGGTATCAGTTTAGTGTTACGGAGGAGGTCTTGTGTGAGAATTATTGCTCTCACTCTGGCGTGTGCAGGCGATATGTAACATGTGTATTGCAATCAACGTTTTTACGTGTAGGCGCGCAGATGCATGCGATTAACGTTCAAGCTTGTGTATATGTGGGGGTGGGTTCAAAAATTTTTTTGGGGGGAGGGGATTTTGTGTGTTTGGGTGCAACTTTATTTTTTGCAAAAAAAAATATTTTTTTTTTTACTTAACTTTTTTCTTCATCACGGTTGGGGACAAAAAGTCCCCTAGGTGATTTTTTTGTTGACAGGTTCTCTTTATTGAGATATGCAGGGTCTAAAAGACCCGCATGTCTCCCTTGTACGCCACTGAATGTTTTGCAATGCAGATCGTGTGTATAAAAGGTCAATGTGTTTCTGGACTCCTGACAGAACCTTGCATCTTTCATCCAGTGTTGCACTGATGTTTCTGGATCCTGAGTCATGGGGAAAGCAAAAAAGTTGTCAAAGGATCTGTGGGCAAAGGTAGTTGAACTGTATAAAACAGGAAAGGGATATAAAAAGATATCCAAGGAATTGATATGGCAATCAGCAGTGTTCAAACTCTAATCAAGAAGTGGAAAATGAGGGGTTCTGTTGAAACCAAACCACGGTCAGGTAGACCAACTAAGATTTCAGTCACGACAACCAGGAAAATTGTTTGGGATGCAAAGAAAAACCCACAAATAACTTCAGGTGAAATACAGGACTCTCTGAAAACAGGTGGTGTGGCTGTTTTAAGATGCACAATAAGGAGGCACTTGAAGAAAGATGGGCTGCATGGTCGAGTCGCCAGAAGAAAGCCATCGCTACGCAAATGAAACACAGTATCCCGCTTACAATACACCAAACAGAAGAGAAAAAAGCCTCAAACCTTCTGGTACAAAGTCATTTGGAGTAATGAGATAAAAATTGAGCTTTTTGGCCACAACCATAAACTCTATATTTGGAGAGGAGTCAACAAGGCCTGTGAAACACGGAAGTGGATCGCTGATGTTTTGGGGATCTGTGAGCTACAAAGGCACAGGAAATTTAGTCAAAATTGATGGCAAGATGAATGCGGTTATCAAAAAATACCGGAGGAGCATTTGCATTCATCAGTCAGGAAACTGCGCATGGGACTTACTTGGGCATTCCAACATGACCATGATCCAAAACACAAGGCCAAGTCGACCTGTCGTTGGTTACAGCAGAATAAAGTGAGGGCTCTGAAGTGGCCATGTCAGTCTCCTGACCTCAATATTATTGAGCCACTCTGGGGAGATCTCAAACGTGCAGTTCATGCAAGACAGCCCAAGAATTTCCAGGAGCTGGAGGCTTTTATGCAAGAGGAATGGGCAGCTTTACCATCTGAGAAGATAAAGCGCCTCATCCACAAATACCACAAAAGACTTCAAGTTGTCATTGAAGTTAAAGGTGGCAATACACGGTATTAAGAACTGGGGTATGTAAACTTTTGATCAGGGCCATTCTGGTAGTTTCTGTTCTCATTTTGATATAAAAAGAGTAAACACAGTTGATTGATAATAAATGGCTTCAGCCAAACACTAACCATGAGTGAAATAAAAGTTTTCATGTTATCATTCATATTCTCTGAAAAATGGCCAAAAAATTATAAATTCTGCCAGGGTATGTAAACTTATGAGCACAACTGTATATATTGGAGTTTATCAGCCATGTGGTTAAATACATGAAACCTCTTTCTATCTTCACTCATCCAGAAAATTTGTTAGCCACGTCTTGGATAGCTAAATTATTTATTATGATTCAACAACCCATCTTTGTGTTGAATTTACAATGGCCCAACCTAATATAGAATGCATTCTGCACCAGTGTGGAATGTTGTGTGCACCGCACTGGTGGAATTGAAGGGAAGGTGTGTCATAACCTAAGAACATTCATTTATATACCGCAGAATATTAGTTCTTAGATGTGGGGCTTCAGTAGTTTCCTTTTTTTCAGGCTTTTTTCCCTTTATTTCCACCTGTTAATCCTGCCAATAACACACTTCCTGTTCTAGGGTGGCAATACTCCCTCACTGTGCCTGTATCTATAAGTGAGCAGTGTTGTCATCATAGGACAGCGTAAGAGTTTTAGAGCTTCAGAACATCCCCTTTCCCCATCTCCATAACATGTAGTTCCAGGGCAGGGAATAGTAAGACTTCTTGACATAACTCTGCACAGTCCTGTATTGTTTGATACACTTTAATATTGGTTTTATGTTATACAGTTCAGTTAACTACTTCCAGTCCGGGCCTTTTCTGCCACTTTTGTTCACATGTAACAATCAGTAATTTTTGCTGGAAAATTACTTATAACCCCAAAACATTATGTATTTATTTTAAAGCAGAGACCCCAGAGAATAAATTGGTGGGTTTTGCAATTTTTATGTCACACGGTATTTCTGTAGCGGTTTTTAAAATGCAATTTTTTTGTGAAAAAAATACACTTTTCTGAATTCTAATGCATAAAAAAACACAATACATGATCCAATTTCTTGTAAAATATAAAAGATATTCGTTCGTGGTGACACCTCATGTGTGGGCCGATCGCTGTGAAAGTGATACTAAAGTCTCTTTTTTTTGTTGAACATACCAAACATGTCATACTTACCTGCTCTGTGCAGTGGTTTTGCACAGATCCTCCTCTTCTCAGGTCCCTCTTTGGTGCTTTTGGCCCCTCCCACTTGTTGAGTGCCCCACAGCAAGCAGCTTGCTATGGTGGCACCTGAGCCAAGCCACAGCCCCCTATGTCCATTCAGACACAGAGCCGTGGCCCAGCTCCATCCCATTTCTCTCCTCATTGGTTGACTGACTTTGACAGCACAGCAGCGGGAGCCAGTGGTATCGCGCTGCTGTCCCAGCCAATGAAGAGGGTAGTCCCGGCAGCCAAGATACTCCTGCAACATCGCTAGATCTAGATTGACCTCAGGTAAGTATTAGAGGGGCTAAGGGGGGTTGCTGTACACAGAAGTCTTTTTAATCTTAATGCATAGAATGCATTAAGATGAAAAAATCTTTTGCCTTTACAACCACTTTAATTTATTTTATATTTTTTATTTGTTTTTACACGGTTGCATTATTATTTTTTTAGCACTTTTAATGCTGTCACAAGGAATGTAAACATTCTTGTGACAGCAATAGGCACGTGAAATGTCCTCTTTATGGAGAGATCTGGGGTCTATTAGACCCCTGATCCCTCCTCTGCACTTAAAAGCATTCAAGAGCACCAAGATTGGTGTTTCTGAATAGTTTCAATTTTTAAAAATTGTGCCAATGGTTTCCGTGTAAACCGGAAGTGATGTCATGTAATTGCTTCTGGGTTAGGGGATACAAGGGATACTAATGGGGGGGGCAGTGGATCAGCCACAAGCATTGCCAGTAGCTTTCCATTTTTATCACACTTTTCAAAAAGAGAGCCAGATTGGTATCATCTAGAGAGAGTTGATGCTTGGCTCCTGTTAGGGCTGCAAAGGTCAAGTCACCAGGGGAAGCTGCATATGCTTCCTTGCACCACGTTCCTTGTCTTGTAAGGTCTCTCTCTGGGAATTATGCTCCTTCCTAGAAGTTTTAATGGCAGAAATGTATGCCCCTTCATTGCAGCCTTAAAAGTGTCCCAAACCACGGTATCATCAGCATCAGTTGAAGAATTATTTTCCCAAAATTCTGACATAGGAGTTTGCACCTGTTGTACTACCTGCTCTGTTGGCAACCAACCTGAAGACAACCTCCATGCACTCCCTCTAGTTCTAGTGACCAGAGAAAAAGTTAGTAATAGTGGGTCGTGGTCCGATAAATCTCCAGCCAGGTAAGAGGTGGCGTGGACCAACTTTAAACAGGTGGCATTGTTTTATGGTTTCAGGACAGACAAGAGTAACTTCCTAAAGTAGGATTTTTCCATCTCCACAATTCAGTGAGTTGTGCAGTGGAGGCGCAGGAGAGCAAATCGAGAAGGTTACCTGAGAGGATTGGATGTGTCTAACCCCCCGTTAACAATGGCTTTATAGACCCTAGCTAGGACCAAAGGGGATGCATGAACGGACCCAATGTCACTAAGAGATCATACAATAACTGTGAATTAAAAGGTGGAGGTACATATACACAAGCAATGACCAAGTTAGTTTGAAAAAACCTCCAAAACTAAAAGTTCATAGCGCCCTCTCTGATCTGAGAGTACCCTATGGATGGTGCAAGGAACAGCCTTGCTGAGTAAAATAGACACTTTGTGTGCATAAGAGGAGTATGAGCATGGTTCCATTCAAGTGTGTCTCCTGCAGGAAGACTGTGGTCTGACTGCCTAAAGATAGTTAAACATAGCTGCCCTTTTAAACTTGTTATTAAGGCCCTGGACATTCCAGGACAGTAATTTAACTAACATAGCCGAGAGACAAGCAACCATGTTAGTAGACCCTAGAGACCAGGGGGAGGCAATTGGCCTTGCCTGTGTGCTCTGGTAGGCCAATAGGAAAATGTAGGTCCATGTAGTATAGGGTGCCTGGAATCCTGTAGTAAAGCTTACCCTGCTGTAATACCTAACTCTAAAAAACAGAAACAACTTGGTATTCAGCCTGTACCTGAAACCCATGGTCAGTAAGTCAATAGAACAAAACTAGTCCTTAAAAAGATATATAACGCCAAAGTCTACAGTGTCCGACAGGAGTTCCATAATAGGCAGTATAGGGAACCTCAGATAGGAGCAGCTTGGATAGCCGCCATCATCGAAAAGGAATCACCAGGCTCCAGTAACAGCAGAGGGTCTTGTAGTCAGTGGGATAGGATAACATAGCCCAGTTAAACCTCAGACAGGGACCAAACTAGTGCAAAACAAAAAAGGGCACATAGGCATCTGGAACAGCACTCAAACAATAATAGAGAAGATCAACATAGTATTACGCTGTGTCGAGCCATTCACTAGCTTCAGTGACCCGAAGCCTGCTGGGGTTCAGCATACTGTAAACCAGGCCTTTCTTCCTCAGCCTCTTCAGGATCTCAGTGAAGGATCTCCTCTTCTTCTGGGTTTCCACAGAGAAGTCAGGGAAGAGCATGATCTTTGCATTCTCATAAATCAGCTCAGCTTCTTTGCGGGCTTTAGCCAGCATAAGATCCCGATCCCTGAAATTTTGAAAACAGACCAAAAAGGGGTCAGCCAGGGCACCCGGCAGGCGCTTGCCCATTGGAACCCTATGGGCTCCTTCAACCACATATGTCAGTAGAGGGTCAGAGATGCTCAGTAACTTTTTGGAAGAAACTTTCAGCAAACACTGCAGGACAGCCCCCCTCTGCACCCTCCGGCAATCCCACCACTCTCACATTATTCCAGCACTGGCAATTCTCCGCATCTTCCATTTTAGCACCCAAGGCAGCATCCTGCACTTGCAGATCCGTTAGCTGTGTTGTGTGGGACACAGCTGTGTCCTTCACCTCTGAGATCTGTTCCTCTGCCTCATTCAGTCTCCCCTGGATCTTATCCAATCATGGCAGATAAGAATACATTCCACAGCCAGATGTTCTATGTGCAGCATCAGTGCACATGAACGCTGTGCCAAAGAGACTGGGGAGGGAGGCAAAATGGCGCAGGCAGAGCATGTAGGCCGGCCCTTCAGCTGCCACTGTGGCTGGGAGGGAGCCGCCTGAGAACTCTTCCACCGGGCAGACACAACAGGGCACAGCTCCAGTGTCAGCGAGAGCACTGTGGACAGGAATCCAGTCACTGGTACAGAAGCCGGATAATTGCAGAATATTACAGAGGTCCAGGGATACACGTGTTGTCGCTCTCACATCCTAGCCACGCCCGAACAAATAGGTTTTAATGGAATGATAAAAAGTCTATTGGGAGACAAGTACATATACATTCAGCCCATATTAAAAGTTTGTCATGAAACCTGAGCAACATTATCGGCATGTCCCCATAGAGTAAAGCAGACTCTGCAGAACATAAAAAGGAACACAAGGGAGCGTCAGACTAAGTGTAACAATAGACATAAAGGAATTTATTAAAAAGCCAAATGGCAACTCACATTTTAAAAGGAGCAAATGGGCACATCTGTATCTAAATGGCTTTTTTCTTTAAAAGAGAAGTGGATACTTTGAAAAGGTCTGGCTTCTTACGCGTTCCTCACTGGTCACAGCTGCCTTCCACCAGTGCTTCTCCATTCTTTCCTGGATAGACCAGCTACAGGAGCTGCATACACCTTGGACCACGAAGATAACTCTGTGACTGCAAGCTACTAAGGCCGTTTACTTCTTTTAAAATGTGAGTTGCCATTTGGCTCTTTAATAAATTCATTTACTTCTTTTGCTACACTTAGTCTGGTGCCCCTTGTGTTCCTTTTGATCTTGTGTTGTGCAGCTTTATTTTTTCTGAAGGACGGAGCTTACATTTTGTAGCATTTCTGAAACACTAGATTGCTGACAGTAAATAGCTTTTAGAGCTCATGCACACATATAAAAATGCTGCTTTAACAGGTGTTTGACATTTTATTTAAAGTCTGTAAAAGCACTTCTATGTTAGCCTATGTGGCCATGCACATAGATGTTTACAGGCATATTAGTAAAGGAGTGTTTACAGGTTGAAAAAAACCCATCACCCGCTCGTTCTGGAGAGGACATTTAAATAGCTGAGCCATTATGACGTCATGCGTAAGAGCCATGATCACAGCACAGTGCTCTGAAGGGAACAGTATGCTTAGTATACCGTCCCTTCAGAGCACAGGGTGCATGTGATGGTGACTTCACCAGCTGCAGAAATAGTGAATATATTCTGAACGGTGCATGTTTAGGAGATATCCCACGTACCTACAGGTAAGTTTTACTATAAGCTTACCTGTAGGTACAAGTCACCAGCGGTGTTTACTACTGCTTTAACTACTTCCTGACCACCCATCCACAATGTAATGTGGACAGGCGGCTCGCACAGACACAGCAAAGTACTGGTACATCGCTGCCTGTTTCTGGGTTTAGGGTGCGCATTTGCACGCCACCCCGCCAAAACCCGCTGTGATTGTACACAACGGAAGTTTGCCAGCAGGTCCTGGTCAATGATTCATGGCCAGGTCCTGCTGATAAGCTGTCCAATCACAGCCCAGAGCCCTGTGTTGACAACACAGGGCTCTGCACAGAGGGAATGATATCTTTGCAGGGAGAAGAAACAGAGATCTTTAGTAAAATGCAGCACGCATTACATACATTAACACTTGTTAGGTACACATTTAACCTTGATTATCTGAGATGTTAACCCCTTCCCAGCCAGTGTCATTAGTACAGTAACTGTGTATAATATTATCACTGGTCACTCTATTAATTTCACTGGTGATGTCGGGGCAGTTAGTCAGTTCCCACTGAATGACAGCATCAGATTGCCGCTGCACTATCGCAGTCCCATTATAAGTTGCTGATCACCGACATTACTAGTATGCTATACACACCCTGTTCCAAATTATTATGCAAATTATATTTTTCTCATTTACCTAAATAATTGATGTAAACAACAGTCAGCATAATTCTCATGTTATCAACTATTAAGAGTACAATTCAAATTTTATTCGAAAAACCACCTAATGATAACAGTATTTTTTTTACAATGCACTGTTCCAAATTATTATGCACAGTAAGTTTCAAAACACTTTATAGGTTGTAAAGAACTGAAAATTGTCATTTGTTGTGTTTGCAGCATATTTTCTGAATTCAAAAGCTATTTCAATAAAACTTTGAACAACATTTTAACCTTTTAAACATTTTAACAGGTCACATTACATTTTAACATAGAACCCCTTATTTAATAGCAACTTCACATGTCTTGCATCCATTGAACTTGTGAGTTTTTGGACAGTTTCTGCTTGAATTTGTTTGCAAGATGTCAGAATAACCTCCCAGAGCTGCTTTTTGGATGTAAACTGCCTCCCACCCTCATAGATCTTTTGCTTGAGGATGCTCCAAAGGTTCTCAATAGGATTGAGGTCAGGGGAGGATGGAGGCCACACCATGACTTTCTCTCCTTTTATCCCCATAGCAGCCATTGATGCAGATGTATTCTTTGCAGCATGAGATGAGATTGTCATGCATGAAATTATTTTATTACGGAAAGCATAGTTCTTCCTTCTGTACCAGGGAAGGAAGTGGTCAGTCAGGAACTTCACATACTTTTCAGAGGTCATCTTTACACCTTCGGGGACCCTAAAGGGGCCGACCAGCTCTCTTCCCATGATTCCAGCCCAAAACATGACTCCACCACTGCCTTGCTGACGTCGCAGCCTTGTTGGAACAGGGTAGCCGTCCACCAACCATCCACTACTCCATCCATCTGTACAATCCAGGATTGCACGGCACTCATCAGTGAACAGGACTGTTTGAAAATTAGTCTTCATGTATTTGTCTGCCCAATGCAGCCGTTTCTGCTTGTGAGCATTGGTTAGTGGTGGCCGAATGAAAGGTTTATGCACAGTTGCAAGACTCTGGAGGACTCTACACCTTGATGTCGATGGGACTCCAGAGGCACCAGCAGCTTCAAATATCTGTTTGCTGCTATGTAATGGTGTTTTAGCTGCTCTCTTGATCCGCTGCATAGATCTGGAAGAAATATTCCTCAATGTGCCTTTATCTGCACAAACCCATCTGTGCTCTGAATCAGCCACAAATCTCTTAATAGTGCGATGATCACGCTTACGTTTTTGTGAAATATCTAATGTTTTCATACCTCGTCCTCGTCCAAGGCATTGAACTATTTCACTCTTTTCGGCAGCAGAGAGATCCTTTTTCTTCCTCATATTGCTTGAAAATGGTGCTCTGCTTAATAATGTGGAACACCCTCCTAGTAGTTTTTCCTTTAATTGGGCTCACCTGGCAATCTAATTATCACCAGTGTCCGCAATTGTTTTCAGTGATCAAAAGAGCCCTGAGACACAATGCCATCCATGAGTTAAACTGAAAAGCAAAATATTTCATCTTTGTGACACTGAAATAGAATTTGCATAATAATTTGGAACAGGGTGTACAGTATCTTACTAAAGTGAGTACACCCCTCACAGTTTTGTAAATATTTTATTATATCTTTTGTGACAAACAGCCCATGTCCGTTGTTGATGGAGTATACAGTTGTGCTCATAAGTTTACATACCCTGGCAGAATTTATGATTTCTTGGCCATTTTTCAGAGAATATGAATGATAACACAAAAACATTTCTTTCACTCGTGGGTAGTGTTTGGCTGAAGCCATTTATTAGCAATCAACTGCGTTTACTCTTTTTAAATCCTAATGGAAAGAGAAACTACCCAAATGACTCTGATCAAAATTTTACATACCCTGGTGATTTTGGCCTGATAACATGCACACAAGTTGACACAAAGAGGTTTGAATGGCTATTAAAGGTAACCATCCTCACCTGTGATCTGTTTGCTTGTAATTAGTGTGTGTGTGTGTGTGTGTGTGTGTGTGTATAAAAGGTCAATTCGTTCCTGAACTCATGACAGACCCTTGCATCTTTCATCCAGTGCTGCACTGACGTTTCTGGATTCTGAGCTATGGGGAAAGCAAAATAATTGCCAAAGGATCTGCGGGAAAAGGTAGTTGAACTGTATAAAACAGGAAAGGGATATAAAAAGATATCCAAGGAATTGGGAATGCCAATCAGCAGTGTTCAAACTTCAACCAAGAAGTGGAAAATGAGGGGTTCTGTTGAAACCAAATCACAGTGAGGTAGACCAACTAAAATTTCAGCCACAACTGCCAGGAAAATTGTTTGGGATGCAAAGAAAAACCACAAATAACTTCAGGTGAAATGCAAGAATCTCTAAAAACATGTTTCAAGAAGCACAATAAGAAGGCGCTTGAAGAAAGATAGGCCGCATGGTCGAGTCGCCAGAAGAAAGCCATTACTACACAAATGCCACAAAGTATCCAGCTTACAATACACCAAACCGCACAGAGACAAGCCTCAACCCTTCTGGCACAAAGTCATTTAGAGTGATGAGACCAAAATTGAGCTTTTTGGCCACAACCATAAACGCTACATTTGGAGAAGTGTCAACAAGGCCCGTGAAACACAGAAGGGGATCGCTGATGTTTTGGGGATGTGTGAGCTGCAAAGGCACAGGAAATTTGGTCAAAATTGATGGCAAGATGAATGCAGTATGTTATCAAAAAATACCGGAGGAGCATTTGCATTCATCAGCCAGGAAGCTGCGCATGGGACATTCCAACATGACAATGATGCAAAACACAAGACCAAGTTGATCTTTCATTGGCTACAGCAGTATAAAGTGAAGGCTCTAGAGTGGCCATCTCAGTCTCCTGGTCTCAATATCATTGAGCCACTCTGGGGAGATCTCAAACGTGCAGTTCATGCCAGACAGCCCAAGAATTTCCAGGAACTGGAGACTTTTTGCCAAGAGGAATGGGCAGCTTTACCATCTGAGAAGATAAAGAGCCTCATCCACAAATACCACAAAAGCCTTCAAGCTGTCATTGAGGTTAAAGGGAGAATACACGGTATTAAGAACTGGGGTATGTAAACTTTTGATCAGGGTCATTTGGGTAGTTTGTTGTCATTATGATTTAAAAAGAGTAAACACAGCTGATTGATAATAAATGGCTTCAGCCAAACACTAACCATTAGAGAAAGAAAAGTTTTTGTGTCATTCATATTCTCTGAAAAATGACCAAGAAATCATAAATTCTGCCAGGGTATGTAAACTTATGAGCACAACTGTATCTGCCACATAGAATCTTGAGATTCTTAAGGTAAATAGGTGGCAGGGAGAGGTCTGTAGGCAGCAAGGGATTAAGTATTGGTCACACCTTGTTCCCCAGCTGGGGTATAATTTTGCCTGACCTGGGTCTAATCAGTGGTGGTGCTGAGAGAGAAGGAGCAGGCTGTAAGTGAACATGCTTGCAGGACTGAAGCAGACCCAGTGAGGTCTATCTGGTAGCCAGGAGGCTTTTATTCATGTAGTGGACTTTGTTTGGGGACTGTTTTCTACCCCTGTGAGGGAAGCATTTCTGTTATCCTTTATTTGCTGGATAAATAAATATGGGCAGGAAGCCCTTAACCTGACATACGACTGGATTACATGTTTGAGAACCTCTCCACTTGAAGCTAATCACCCACACTTTTCATGTGACAACAGTGAAGAAATGACACTTTGCTACAATGTAAAGTAGTGAGCCTTGCCATGGTTGACCAAAGAAGTTGAGTGCACATGCTCAGGGTCATATCTATAGGTTGTCTTTGGGAAATAGACGAATGAGTGCTGCCAGCATTGCTGCAGAGGTTGAAGGGGTGTGGGGGTCAGCCGGTCAGTGCTCAGACCATATGTCACACACTGCATCAAATTGGTCTGCATGGCTGTCATCCCAGAAGGAAGTCTCTTCTAAAGATGATGCACAAGAAAGCCCGCAAACAGGTTGCTAAAGACAAGCAGACTAAGACCATGGATTACTGGAACCATGTCCTGTGGTCTGATGAGACCAAGATAAACTTATTTGGTTCAGATGATGTCAAGCGTGTGTGGTGGCAAACAGGTGAGGAGTACAAAGACAAGTGTGTCTTGGCTATAGTCAAGCATGGTGGTGGGAGTATCATGGTCTGGGGCTGCTGGCACTGGGGATCTACAGTTCATTGAGGGAACCATCAATTCCAACATGTGCTGTGACATACTGAAGCAGAGCATGATCCCCTCCCTTCAAAGACTGGGCCGCAGGGCAGTATTCCAACATAACGACCCCAAACACAGCTCCAAGATGAACACTGCCTTGCTAAGGAAGCTGAGGGTAAAGGTGATGGACTGACCAAGCATGTCTCCAGACCTAAACCCTATTAAGCATCTATGGGGCACCCTCAAACTGAAGGTGGAGTGCAAGGTCTCTAACATCCACCACCTCTGTGATGTCATCATGGAGGAGTGGAAGAGGACTCCAGTGGTAACCTGTGAAGCTCTGGTGAACTCCATGGCCACACAAAATATTGAAACTTTGGGCCCAATTTGGACATTTCCGCTTAGGGGTGTACTCACTTTTTTGCCAGCGGTTTAGACATTAATGGCTGTGTATTAAATTATTTTGAGGGGGCAGCAAATTTACACTGTTATACAAGCTGTACAGTCACTACTTTACATTGTAGCAAAGCGTAATTTCTTCAGTGTTGTCACATGAAAAGATATAATAAAATATTTACAGAAATGTGAGCGGTGTACTCACTTTTGTGATATACTGTATATATGTAAACTCTATAACTTTCATGCAAACCAATCAATATATACTTATTGGGATTTTTTTTAAACAAAGACATGTAACAGAATATATTTTGGCCATAATTTATGAAGAAATTATATTTTTTATTTTTTTATTGGATATGTTTTATAGCAGAAAGTAAAAAATATTTTTTTTTTCTCCAAAAAAAAGTTTTTTTTCATTTATACAATAAAACTTAAAAACCCAGTGGTGATCAAATACCACCAAAAAAAGCTCTTTGTGTGAAAAAATGGATCTAAATTTAGTTTCAGTACAGTGTTGCATGACTGCGCAATTACCAGTTAAAGTAGTGCAGTGCTAAATAGCAAAAATGGCCTGGTCATGAAGGGGGTAAAAGCTTCTGGAGCTGAGGTGGTTAAGCACCAATCACAATCTGCATGCAAAAGTTACCAATCTACTGTGTAAAACTTGGCATTTGTATTGACCATGATAGTGAAATCAAGATAAGTATTTTATTTTGTTTTATCATCCATTTTAGTGTGCATTGGACTTATTTGATGAGCATCCATCTCCCCCTCTCGCAGCTGCTGTAAGTATTCATAATGCAATTTTTACCCATTTGAAACTGAGCTATTTACCTATTCTGATTCAACTATGTAAACACAGTAGAACCCCTCATTCACATTTTTTTGAGTGGACACTAAAAAATGTAGATTGTGGAAAAGCTTGAATTGCAGAACAATGAAATAAAAAATGTACATTTTAGAACCACTCTAAATCGACTGTGTTTCTAAAATGTAAATTTTTTAGTGGATAACAGGTGTTGCTGTAATAGTCATTATACAATATCATCTGTATGTTTGTAGTGTATGCAATCCAAAATTTAATGTAAAAGTTGTCAATGTGGCAGCATATTTTGTTGTGACTCTCTTTCACCGGTTCCTATAAGTTTGTACATGACCCATGTAACTATAGGCACTGTGGAGGAAGGAAGGAAGGCATCTGCCGACAGATCATCCCAAATATGGGTATCAACCATATAAGTCAGCACCGTTCAAAGGGAAGATATATATATATATATATATATATAGTATAGCTAATAAGGTGTAGAATATATTGTATAATTGCGTTAGAAACTGGAAAAAATGCAATCAAATGTATTCAATGTACTTTTGCATGGAACAATAACTCCATGAAGAAGACTTACAAGAAGTTGAAACGTTGGAATTATATTTTACATGAAGTACTTTTTTTGTGCTATATGATTGTATATTCTTTATCTATACTTCTAAATTTCCAATATTTTAACAATTTTTCAAAAAAATTATTACATTTTACTACACTTGACTGTCTTGGCATTGCCTCTAAAGTTCCTTTAGAACTTTTCTTGTTTTGCATTGCGATGTGGCAATTGCCAAACTATCAGGTGTTGCCCGGGGTACACTGATTCTTTATATGTCCCGAAAAAGGGATCCCCTGGCAATCATAGAGACATAGAAAAGTGATGGCAGAAAAAGACTGAGTAGTCTGAGTAGTCCATCGAGTCTGCCCTTTTTTATTTTTTTATTTTTATATATATATATTTTTTTTTTTTGGTTTTTGTTTTCACATTAACCTCGTTGTCTGACTGTAGATTTATGTTTATCCCAAACATGTTTGAAGCCATTTACTGTTGACTGTCTCACAACCTCTGTTGGTAGTTTATTCCAACCATCAACCACACTTTCAGTAAAATAATACTTTCTAAGATTAGTTTTGAACTTCCCTTCAGTTAGCTTGAGGTCATGTCCCCATGTTCTTGATTTTGGTTTCATATTGAAAAGACTGCCCTCCTGAACGTTATTCACCCCCTTGATGTATTTAAGGTTTCAATCATGTCTCCCCTGTCCCTTCTATCCTCCAGACTGTACATATTAAGTTCCTGAAGTCGCTCTTGATATGTTTTATCCCCCAGACCTTTCACCATTTTTTGTTACCCGTCTCTGAACTCGTTCTATCTTATCAATATATTTTTGTAAGTGAGGTCTCCAGAACTGGACGCAGTATTCTAAGCGAGGTCTCACTAAAGATCTATATAGAAAGGAATCAGAACCTCCTTCCTCCTGCTGGTGATCCCTCTACTGATACATCCCAGAATTAAATTTGTTTTTCCCTCTGCCTGGTCACACTGTTTGTTCATTTTGCAATCATCTGAAATAAGCACCCACAAATCTTTTTCTTCTGTAGTGCTGGCTAACACTGTACCCCCAATGTTGTACTATCTAAGGAGATTCTTTTTCCCTAGATGCATTATTTTACATTTAGAAATATTGAACTGCAGTCTCCACTGCTTTGACCAATCTTCCAGCAATGCCAAATTATGTTCCATGTTACAGACACCTCCAGGGATATCAACCCTATTACACACCTTTGTATCATCAGCAAATAGACATACCTTGCCCAAAAAAACTTTAGTTAGATCACTTACATAAAGGTTAAAGAGAACAGGACCCAGTACAGCGCCTTGTGGTACCCCACTAGTGACTGGTTTCTGTTCTGAGTGAACCCCATTTACAACCACACTCTGGGATCTATCCTTTAGCCAACTGTATATCCACTGAACCACCCAAGGTTTAAGTCCTAGCTTGTACAACTTTTGTATCAGATCATTATGTGGAACTGTATCAAATGCCTTGCTGAAATCAAGATCCGATATGTCCACAGCACCACCCTGGTCCAAAACCCTGGTAATATAGTCAAAAAATTCAATCAGATTTGTCTGACATGATCTGCCCTCAGTAAAGCCATGCTGCTTTGGGTCCAGCAAGCTGTGTATTTTTAAGGTGATCAATGATCCTTCTTTTCAGGAGAGATTACATTACCTTTGCTACAATTGATGTTAAACTCACTGGTTTGTAATTGCCAGCTTCTACCTTGCTGCCCTTCTTGATGATAGGTACAATATTAGCTATCCGCCAATCATGGGGAACTTCTCCTGTTTGAAGAGATTGATTAAAAAGATCTGTTAATGGTCCAACAACTATATCTCAAAGTTCTCTTAGAACTTTGGGATGAATATCATCAGCTTTAACCGAGCCAATTCCTCTGCTACCTAGAAATGAACCATTACTAGAACCAATATTGTTCCCTAACTTGTTATCATTAGTGCAGTCTATTTCTGAGAAGACTGAACAGAAATAATAGTTTAAATGGTTTGCTACATCCTGGTCTCTCTCAACATATGTGTTGTGCCCAGTTTTCATTTTAGTGATTCCATTGTATTTTTTCCTTCTATCACTAATGTACCTAAAAAAGGTTTTATCTCCTTACTTAACCACTTGCCGACCGCCCGCCGCAGCGTGATGGCGACAAGGTGGTTCGTTATCTCGGACCGCCGTCACAGGACGGCGGCCGCGATAACTAGCATTGTGAGTGCACGCGCGCCACCAAAGGCGCGCCCACGCGCTCACTGTGTTCGGGGGGAGCCAGGGAGCAGGTGCGGCGGACTCGATCGCCGCCGGCTACCCACGATGGCCCCCCCGCACTGAAAGAACGGAGGTCCATGTAAGTAAACACGGACCTCCGTTCTGTGAGAGGGGGAAGGGCTGTGATCACAGCCTTCCTCTACATGGAAGCTGTGATCACTTCCCTTCCCCTGCTAGGGCAGCCACACACAGTTAGAACACGCCCAGGGAACACAGTTAACCCTTACAGCGCCCCCTGCAGGTTAACCCCTTCACTGTCAATGGCATTTGTACAGTAATCAGTGCATTTTTATAGCACTGATCGCTGTATAAATGCCAATGGTCCCAAAAAAGTGTCAAAATGGTCCGACATGTCCGCTGAAATATCGCAGTACCGCTAAAAATCGCAGATCGCCGTCATTACTAGTAAAAAAATAAAATAAAAAAAATAAAAACCCCAGAAATGAATTCTCATCATCCGTAAACGCAGCAACTTTTGCACAAACCAATCAATAAACGCAATAGTGGTGTATCCTCGCGCTACTATGAGACCTGTATAATGTTAAGAGGTTGCTGCTGTACCTACTATATGACAATATAGAAAGATAAAGCTTAGGAGGAGAATGGTACTGCGCAGCCTCAGGTGATGTCCGTCTGTGCCAACCCTTTCAGTAATATTATACAAATGGTGAGATGTCTAAAAATATTCAGTGACAGTTCACTTAAAATGTAACTTATAAATATAAAACATTCAGCATAGATGCATAAAATCTGTGACACATAGATATTCAATATAAAATATATACATCTTCATAAATTGTATGAACCAGAAAATTGATATTATCACGGTAAAACAGGTGTAAACATATAAGAATAAAAATGTGTATCAAAAAGTCCTTGTGACATAAATAAAGTGCTTGTAGTGATATTTCAGTGACTTGTGCTCAGATAGTCCTTAGAAACATTCGTGCTCCAAACAGGTGAAGGATGCCTCTTTTGCAGGGGGGTAGGTGTATTAACCCCAAAAGGATTCCTTTATAAAGTGCTTCAAGCGGGTAAGTGCTCATAGAATGCTCACCTCTATGGCTTGGTGTATGTGCGCATCAAGGTATCTTTTGCGGATTCCGTTCGATCGTCCCACGCTCTGAAGAAGTCACGTGAGGTGACGCAACGCGTAGGCGGAGTTTAGCTTGCTGGACACACAGTGAGAGGCGCTCAGACGCCACTGTGTTATTTGATCAGCTGTTTTTATATTTTGGTTGAAAATTCGTTTGTTTGGACACAATAAAGTATTTTCTTTTAAATACTACACTATGGAAGCCTTTTTATCTTCCCCCCCTTCCTGAGTGGTATTGAGTGTATACAACTCAAAGGATGGCGACTGATTGTATGGCATGAGCGTTGATGTAAATCAGGATCAGCAACAAGAGAGCGTGGGACGATCGAACGGAATTCGCAAAAGATACCTTGATGCGCACATACACCAAGCCATAGAGGTGAGCATTCTATGAGCACTTACCCGCTTGAAGCACTTTATAAAGGAATCCTTTTGGGGTTAATACACCTACCCCCCTGCAAAAGAGGCATCCTTCACCTGTTTGGAGCACGAATGTTTCTAAGGACTATCTGAGCACAAGTCACTGAAATATCACTACAAGCACTTTATTTATGTCACAAGGACTTTTTGATGCACATTTTTATTCTTGTATGTTTACACCTGTTTTACCGTGATAATATCAGTTTTCTGGTTCATACAATTTATGAAGATGTATATATTTTATATTGAATATCTAAGTGTCACAGATTTTATGCATCTATGCTGAATGTTTTATATTTATAAGTTACATTTTAAGTGAACTGTCACTGAATATTTTTAGACATCTCACCATTTGTATAATATTACTGAAAGGGTTGGCACAGACGGACATCACCTGAGGCTGCGCAGTACCATTCTCCTCCTAAGCTTAATCAATAAACGCAGATTGCGATTTTTTTTTTTACCAAAAATATGAGGATGAATATAAATCGGCCAAAACCGGTGAAAAAAAAATGTTTTTTTATAATTTTTTTGGATTTGTATTTTATCAAAAAGTAATACATTTGGGTCTTTTTGTAAAATTGTCGCTCTTCTTTTGTTTATAGGGGGTGTAGGAACCTCCTGGGCTTTTCGTCATCAGGTATCTGTTGCTCAGATTTGTAAGTCTGCTACCTGGTCTTCAGTGCATACGTTCACAAAATGTTTTCAAGTGGATGTTCGAGCAGCCGAGGATACGGCTTTCGGCTGCAGTGTACTGCGGGCGGCCGTATAAGGTCTGATGGCTATTTGGCAGGGTGTCTCCCTCCCCTTAAGGCTATTGCTCTGGGACGTCCCAGAAGGTAATGAATATTAGCCTAACTCTGTGTCCCGTGATGTATGAAAAAGAAAATAGGAAATTTTTCATCATACTTATCTGTAAAATCCTTTTCTTTGAATACACAATGGAACACAGAGGTCCATCCACTCTTTTTGAAGATTCAGTGCTTGCTACAAAACTGAAGTATGGGATGGGTTATATAGGGGATCACTTTCTGTCTAAGACTTTGTCTACCAGTGTATATTCACCTGGTGATGAAGTATAACCAGTAGGTAATGAATATTAGCCTAACTCTGTGTCCCATGATGTATTCAAAGAAAAGGATTTTACAGGTACGTATGATGAAAAAATCCTATTTTTACTGCACTTCTGTCTCAGTCTGATTCATGGTTCCTGACAGTAGGCGAAGGCCATGCATTAATAGGATGAAGGCAATCCACTTGCCGATAATATTTTTTCAGATTGTATGAGCAGGATTGCTGCATGGATCACTTTGCCATAGCGTTAAAGATGCTCCTGATTCGCATTGCTCACCTAGATCAATGTGGCTGTTCCAGTACAACTTGTGTTGCATGCCGTCCCTTCTGCTGCTCCAGTCTCTGTGCAGGCACTCATCTCGTATATTACCTCTATAAGAGGTATGTCTGGTTCCACTCCACTTCCTCAGCGATTTGGGGGCAATCCAGTGCAATGCAGAGGGTTTCTCAACCAGGTTGAGATATACTTTTAAATGCTGCCCCAGGCATTTTCCACGGACAGAAGCAAAGTAGATTTGTGATTTCTTTGCTTGCTGAGAGAGCTTTGGCCTTGGCAAACCCTCTAAGGGAAATAGAAAACCCTGTCATCCTGAGTTACCCAGAGTTTATGGCTTCCTTTAAAAGGGTATTTGACATTCCCACACGCTCCACTTCTGCTGCCAAGGGCCTCATGTCCATCAAACAGAGTGAGAGAACTGTTGCCAATTACTCCATTGAATTCCGTACTCTGGCAGCAGAGGTTGTTTGGAACAATGAGGCTCTTGTGGCTGCTTTTTCTCATGGTCTCTCGGATAACATCAAAGATGAGATAGCAGCCTGAGACATACCCACTGGGCTGGAGAAGTTCATCATGTTTTCCATTCACATTGACTCCAGACTCCGAGAGAGACCTTCCTTTAAGAAAGGCTTGCGGAAGCCTCCTGTACATTTGTCTCCAAGCTTTGCAGTCCCACCCTTGCCTCCCTCACCTCCCATACCTCCTGGTACCGAGTTGGCCAGTGAAGTAGAACCCATACAGTTGGGCTTCAAACGTCTCTCTGCAGATGAGAGGGCTTTTAGGAGGAGGGAGAGATTGTGCCTTTATTGTTGCCAGGCAGGTCACTTTTTGAAGTCTTGTCCTACTTGTCCAGGAAACACCCGCACCTTGAGGAGCTGTAGGGCAGTGGTTCTCAACCTTGTCCTCAAGTACCCCCAACAGGCCATGTTTGCAGGTTTTCCTTTATCTTGTGCAGGTGCTATAAATCAGAGTCAATGGCTTGGTATTTTTGACAGCTATTTTATCTAAGAGAAATCCCCAAAACATGGCCTGTTGGGGGTACTTGAGGACAGGATTGAGAACCACTGCTGTAGGGGACAGACCTTAGGTGGCATTGTTTCATCCCCAGTTATCCGGAAGGATAAGCCCTTGGTTCCGGTTACCATGTCTTGGTCTGTGTCATCCATCGAGATATAGACTCTAATCAACTCTGGGGCTGCAGGTCTGCAGATGTGCCTTTGTGTCTAAGCACTCGATTCCACTGCATCTTCGTGCCACTCCACTTGCCATTGAGGCTATTGATGGGAGACCTCTACAGCCTGCCCATGTCACTCATGAGACTGCTCCGTTGACCATGGCCGTAGGGGCTCTTCACCGTGAAATTATCCAATTCCAAGTCGTTTCCTCATCTCATTTCCCAGTGGTTATTGGTTATCCTTGGTTACAGAGGCACAACCCCTCTTTTGATTGGCTTTTTGCTGCGGTTCTTTCCTGGAAAACTGCATTTAATACCAGGACAGGCCATTACGAATACCTCGTAATGCCGTTTTGCCTTTGCAAAGCTCTGGTAGTTTTTCAGGAATTCATCAACGATGTCCTCCAAGATATGTTGCAGCAATGTGTGGTCGTTTATCTCGATGATATCCTCACATATTCCAAGTTCCTAGAGAGCCACCACACAGATGTTTGCCACGTGCTTCAGCGGCTGAGAGATAATTGTAAATTGGAGAAGTTCCAGTTCCATTGTGAACAGGTTAAATTCCTGGGTTATGTCATTTCAAATGCTGGTTTTTGGATGGACCCAGAGAAACTGTTGGCAGTTCTACGCTGGCCCCGACCCGTGGATTTACGTCCACTACAATGTTTTCTTGGCTTTGCCAATTATTATCGGAAGTTATTTGCAACTTTTTGTCACTGGTCAAACCCCTGACTGATATGACCAGAAAGGACGGTAACCCACAGAATTGGTCTCCGGATTCCATTAAAGCTTTTGAGTCTCAGCTCCTGTGTTGATCCCACATTACCCTTCATCTCTGAAGTTGATGCATCCGAGACTGGAGCTGGTACCCTTCTGTCCCAACATCCTACATCTGAGAGCGCTATGCATCTTTGTGGTTAATTTTCCAAGAAATTGTCTCCTGCAGAATCCAATTACGAGATTGGGGACAGAGAGTTGTTAGTGATCATTTTAGCTCTTAAAGAATGGAGGCATCTCCACGAGCGTTCCACTGTGCCGGTTCACCACTGTCAGCTTTCCTTGATGAATTTTCTGCCTGGCTACCCTACTTTCTCTCTTCTGAAATTCCCACTATCCTTCTTGGCGTCTTTAACATCCCGGTTAACACTAACACTACCTCTAAACTTCTTAGTCTAACTTCCTTATTTGACCTGAAGCAATGGGTACAGGCTCCTACTCACACTGATGGAAACACCCTCGACCTTGTCTTCTCCTATCTATGCACTCCATGCAACTTCTCCAACAATACTTTTCCCCTCTCCGACCACCACCTTATTAGAATCTCTCTCTCCCTGTCTTGCACCACCTTTCCCTCCAATCACCAAACCGTCACCCGTAGAAACCTTCGCCAACTCAACCACTTCTCTTCTCTATTCTGCTACTGACCACTTCTATGAAAAAATCTCACCCCTGTCCTGCCCCAACCAAGACACTATCATCTACAATAAATCCCTGTCCTCCACTCTGGACAAGCTAGCTCCCCTTACCACACACAAAATCAGGCCTCAACCCCTACAACCCTGGCAAACAGACGACACCAGAAACCTCAAAAAGCGTAGCCGCGCCCTTGAGCGTCGGTGGCACAAGACAGAGTCTCTCAAAGACTTCAACCAATACAAATCTGCCCTCCATAAATACAATTCTGGCCTCCACACTGCCAAGCAGACCTATTTTACCACTCTTATTAACACCTTCTCATCCAATCCCCGTCAACTCTTCTCTACCTTCAACTCCCTACTGCGTCCCCCCCACTTCCGCCCACTAACACACTCACTGCCCAAGGGTTGCTAACCACTTCAAAAGCAAGATTGATACAATTCGTGATGAAATCTCCACTCTACAGGCATCTTCTCCAGTTAACACCCCATGTCAACAAGCACAATCGACACTATCCTTGTTCAAACCTACTACTATAAACGAGGTTGCTAAACTCCTTTCCAACGCCCACCTAACCACCTGTCCATTGGACCCTATTCCCTCTAAAATACTACGCTCACCCTCTGACTCTATCCTGCACTCTCTAACTCACATCTTCAATCTCTCCCTCTATTCTGGCATCTTCCCCAATGCTCTAAAACATGCATTGGTCACCCCCATACTCAAAAAACCATCCCTGGACCCTACAGATCTTAACAATCTACTCCCCATCTCCTTGCTCCCATTTTCCTCCAAAATCCTCGAACGTCTGGTTTACAACCAACTGAGTGACCACCTTGTTAAGAATAACCTTCTTGACCCCCTCCAATCTGGATTCCGTCCTCAACACTCCACAGAAACTGCCCTTCTTAAACTCACAAATGACCTACTAACCGCTAAAACCAATGGACACTATTCTGTACTCCTACTCCTGGACCTTTCAGCTGCCTTTGATACTGTCGACCACCCCCTCCTCCTAAAAAAACTTTACTCCCTTGGTCTCCATGACTGTGCTCTTCGGTGGCTCTTGTCCTACCTATCCCATCGCACCTTCAGTGTCACGTACAATTCTACCTCCTCCTCTCCTCTTCCTTTCTCTGTCAAGGTCCCCCCAAGGTTCTGTTCTTGGACCTCTCTTATTTTCAATCTACAACTCTTCCCTGGGTCGGCTGATAGCCTCCCACGGCTTTCAATATCATTTCTACGCTGACGATACCCAAATCTACCTCTCCACCCCCCAACTCACTCCATCAGTCTCCTCACGCATCACTAACTTATTAACAGACATATCTGCCTGGATGTCCCACCACTTCCTCAAACTCAACCTGTCCAAAACCGAACTCATAATATTTCCTCCCCCAAATGCCATTTCCCCTGACTTCTCTGTCAAGAGCAATGGCACAACCATCCACCCATCCCCACATGTTAGGGTGCTTGGTGTTATCCTGGATTCTGAACTCTCCTTTTGGCCACACATCCAATCACTTTCTAAGGCTTGCCGCCTCAATCTCCGCAACATCTCTAAAATACGTCCCTTCCTAACCAATGAAACCACAAAGCTCCTGATTCACTCCCTGGTCATGTCTCGCCTCGACTACTGCAACTCCCTCCTGACTGGCCTAGCTTTAAATAGACTATCCCCCCTCCAGTCCATCATGAATGCCGCTGCCAGACTCATCCACCTTACAAACCATTCAGCGTCTGCCACCCCTCTCTGCCGATCCCTCCATTGGCTGCCACTCGCCCAAAGAATTAAGTTCAAAATACTAACCATGAGCTACAAAGCCATCCACAACTCTGCTCCCAGCTGCATCACCAACCTAGTCTCAAAATACCAACCTAATCGTCCTCTTCGCTCCTCTCAAGACCTCCTGCTCTCCAGCTCCCTCATCACCTCCTCTCATACTCGCCTCCAAGACTTCTCCCGAGCCGCTCCCATCCTCTGGAACTCCCTACCCCAATCTGTCAGACTATCCCCAAATCTTTCCACCTTTAGGCGATACCTGAAAACTTTTCTCTTCAGGGAAGCCTATCCTGCCGCCACCTAACAACTGCACTTTTTTATTCTCAATCAACCCATCCCCCCACAGTTATTTCCCTCTTGTATCATTTAACCCTCCCTCCTAAATTGTAAGCTCTACCGAGCAGGGCCCTCTGATTCCTCCTGTATTGAATTGTATTGTACTGTCTGCCCTTATATTGTAAAGCACTGCGCAAACTGTCGGTGCTATATAAATACTGTATAGTAATAAAAAAAAAAAATTTGGCTGACCCTAAGAACCTCACATTTTTGTCTGAGGCTAAACCCCTCTGTCCCAGAAGGGTGCGATGGGCTCTTTTTTTGTCGAGCTTCAATTACGTAGTCTTTTTGTGTCCAGGTCTTGGCAAGCCTTTTGTGCACAGTAGGGAACTCAACTTTCCTCCTTTTCTGCGTATCACCCGCAGTCTAATGGGGCCGCAGAACGAGCCAATCAGTCCTTGGAACAGTTTCTACATTGCTATATTTCTGACCAACATAACAATTGGTCAGACCTCTTACCTTGGGCGGAGTTTGCTCACAATAGTGCCGTTAATACCGCTTCCTGATTGTCTCTGTTTATGGCAAATTATGGTTTCCAACCATCTATGTTACCTGACTCATTTGTTCCTCAGAGAATTCCTGCATTAGAGGAGCATCTTCATGGTCTTCGTTCCACTTGGGTATAGGCCCAAGAGTCCTTGCAACATGCCAATGATAGGTACAGACTCCATGCTGACCGCAGGCACCTACCTGTGCCTTCCTACCAAGTTAGGGAGAGGGCCTGGCTGTCATCTTGCAATCTCCGACTTTGTGTTCCCCCCACTGAAGCTGGCACCATGGTTTATTGGTCCTTTCCATATTCTCCGTAAGATCAACCCAGTGACTTACGCTTTGGACCTTCCTTCTAATATGCGTATTTCAAATGTATTCCATGTCTCCTTAGTTAAACCTTTGGTATGCAACCGCTTCACTACCTCTGTACCATGTCCTCACCCAGTTTAGTTTGAGAACCAAGAGAAGTATGAAATACAATCTACCATTGACTCCTGTAGGTTCCGTGGACACATACAGTACCTGGTTCATTGGAAAGGGTACGGTTCGGAAGAGCGCTCTTGGGTCTCATCCTCAGACGTACATGCTCCTGTAGTCCTCCGTGTTTTCATAGATGTTTTCCCCTCAAACCTGTTGGCCCTCCGAGGGGGAGGGGCCATTGAGGAGGGGGTACTATCAGGGCTGGGCTCAGCCTTCCCTTCTCAGAGCTCAGGCTGCTCAGCTATTGGTTAATTGCCAATACTCATTATTCCACAGTGACCCATCTGATGATCATATCGTGCCATATTTAAACTGCCTGGAACAGATCTCATGTGCCTTCGCCTTGGTCAACATATCCGGATACTCTCTACTGTGTTTTCCTTTTGCCTGGCTGACTTCCCTTCTGGACTGACGAGCAGAATTCCGTTTGCTGCTTCTGACTGCGCTGATCTCTGGATTCCTGTTTTACTGGCTTGTTCCGACTAACCGCTCTGGTTACCGAACCTTGGCTATGTTTTGACCATGTTTATTCTGTTTGTTCTAGTTTACCATTTTATTAAAAAGTGTGATTTTTACTGCACTTCTGTCTGTCTGATTCATGGTTCCTGACAATGACCTCATATTTCCCAGTAGACATCCTGGGATGGGCGATCCCTTGGGAGCTGCCTTAGTGTTCTTGTGGTGTTTTTTTCTTCCTCCCTTTCCACCCTTCATTGAGAGAAAAAAAATAAATAAAAAGCAGTTTACTGCTCAGCACTGCAGGACTTGCGACACAATGTTTTGCATACAGTACGCCTCGTTCAGCTAATTCTTTTAAGGTATTAGTCTTACATTACTTGTTCTTTTTGTCTTGTTTTATACTCCTGTGCCACACACCCCTTTGTTTGAAGTTCGCTACCATTGACCAGCCTAGGACTTCACAGTTTCACAATCTAGCACTAAGTGCCTTTTCCAATATATGGTACTGTATTTTGGATTATCTATGCTAGTCTATCTACCTTCTCCATTCATGTTGTACTGTGCTGATGACTCTAATTGTTGCTTTCTATTGTAATAGTACACTATATGTTTCATTATTGAATGTCATTCTGTCGATGAGATGCCAAACCACAATAAAGAAATTTAAAAAAAGCATTTTATAAAGCTGCACAAAGATTCCATAATTAATTTTCTCATGTCCCAATGTGTTTCGAAATTGCCTTCTTAAGGGGAGCTGAGAGTATGTAGAGACTGAAAAATAGGCAAAAATACCATCACATACAATCTCTATATCACATCAACAACAACGTATACATATAATTCATTATACACTTTCAACCCCAACCGATCACACAACATGCAGCTAATAGAAATGCTCATATTAGAAGGTCACACCCAGGAACGTCTCCCTTAACAGGACCTATGGTTGCCAGCTTGATAATAAAGGGGTAACAAATGATACATTTAGGTTTAAAAAGGGGAGAGTCTAATCATACTAAGCTGTCAATGCATCCCAGTTCACACAGTATATAGGAAGGTGTACCTTAAACAAGATTAACGTTGTTTCGGAAGTGGTCTGCCGTTCATACAGGCAATCCACCTCATCTCAACATGAAGCCATGAAGCAATTGTTAGTTCCACCCCTGCCCCCCCCCCCCCACACACACACACACACACACAATTTTATGAAATATCAAGTGCAATAAATGACACACAAGGGATAACATAATTTTGTTAAAAAGCCACGTCTGTCAATTGAGCAGTTTAACCACTTCAGCCCCGGAAGGATTTACCCCCTTCCTGACCAGAGCACTTTTTGCGATATGGCACTGTATCGCTTTAACTAACCATTGCACTGTCATCAGACGTTGTACCCAAACAAAATTGATGTCCTTTTTTTCCCCACAAATAGAGCTTTCTTTTGGTGATATTTAATCACCTCTGCTTTTTTTTTTTTTGCGCTATGAACAAAAAAAAAGCGAAAATTTTGAAAAAAAGTCTTTATTCTTTTACTTTTTGCTATAATAAATATCCGAAAAAAAGTAAACAAAAAAATTTCTACCTCAGTTTAGGCCGATGTGTATTCTTCTACATATTTTTGTTAAAAACAAAATCCCAATAAGTGTATATCGATTGATTTGCATAAAAGTTATAACGTCTACAAAATAGGGGATAGATTTATGTCATTTTTATTATTTTTTTTTTTTTTTTTACTAGTAATGGTAGCGATCTGTGAGTTTTAGCTCGACTGCGACATTGCGGCGGACAGATCGGACACTTTTGACACTTTTTTGGGTACAATGACATTAATACAGTGACCAGAGCTAATAATAGCCACTGATTACTGTAAAAATGCCACAGGCAGGGAAGGTGTTAACACTAGGGGCGATTAAGGTGTAAGTTGTGTTCCCTATGTGTGTTCCAACTGTGTGGGGGCTTGGCTGGCAGGAATACGACAGATCTGACTGTTCCCGATCACTGGGAACAGTAGATCAGTGTCATGACCCCTGACAGAATGGGGATCCGCCATGATTACATAGGCGGATCCCCGTTCTGCCTCTGTGGTAGGCAATTGCAGGTCGCTGGCGGACACAGAGTCCACCCGACCTGCGTGCACACTCACAGAGTGCACAGCGGGCGCACGTGATGGCGGTATGCACAGCCGAGCCAACCTGCCGCATTACAACTGTGGGGGCTGGTCGGCAAGCAATTAAACTACCTACCTGCATATGTAGCATTCTTAACTTTTACAGGGGCTACTAGTAAATTTAGCTGTGCTAGGTGGTAACTAGTCTGGCTAATTTTATAGTCTTTGATAATCTGGGTTTTCTCTTAAGCTTGGTTTGACTGTAGCTCCTCCCTTCTGTCAGTAGGTGACACTGTTGCCTTTGGCATAAGTATAATGAACTGCAGTGAGGGCGGGGCTGAGTTATGAATATGTACAGTATCTCACAAAAGCGAGTACACCCCTCACTTTTGTAAATTTTTTATTATACCTTTTCATGTGACAACACTGAAGAAATGACACTTTGCTACACTGTAAAGTAGTGAGTGTACAGCTTGTATAACAGTGTAAATTTGCTGTCCCCTCAAAATAACTCAACACACAGCCATTAACCACTTCAGCCCCGGAAGGATTTCCAGCTTTAGGACCGGAGCACTTTTTGCGATTCGGCGCTGCGTCGCTTTAACTGACAATTGCGCAGTCGTGCGACGTTGCACCCAAACGAAATTTGCGTCCTTTTTTTCCCACAAATAGAGCTTTCTTTTGGTGGTATTTGATCACCGCTGCGTTATTTCTGATCGCCGCTATAAACAAAAGAAGAGCGACAATTTTGCAAAAAAACCCAAATTTCTTACTTTTTGCTAAAATACAAATCCAAAAAAAAAATATAAAAAAACATTTTTTTTCACCGTTTTTGGCCGATTTATATTCTTCATCATATTTGCGATAAAAAAAATCGCAATCGGCGTTTATTG
>BLSH010317150.1:525909-537084 GCA_018402905.1 Glandirana rugosa
AACCCGCCCTAACTAGTGACCCTGTACCGCGTGGTCGTGAAGGTGAGCCTAAAACCAATGGCGTAGTTGAGTCCATACAAGGGTTGGAGTGGTGCGAGGGAACAAGGTGGTGAATGAAGGAGGGGTGGTTATACCACGTCTGTTTGTAATGAATGAATATAATATACAAGTTTCACTTTTTGAATGGAATTAGTGAAATAAATCAACTTTTTGATGATATTCTAATTATATGACCAGCACCTGTATAGGGCATGTCAAGTAAAACTAATGAAAACATTAGTTAGATAATTACAAGGTGGGGAAACTGTGAAGGGACATGGGAAAGGGGGTGACCACCATATTGGTGGGGAGGAAGTAAGTGGTGGAACAAGGGAGCGTGGTGAGGTTGGGAACATACCTGAGTTGATGCGGTAACCAAAATCCGAGTGGAAGTGCTGGTGCGCCATGTCCCAGTGATCAATCCCGCCCAATTAGAACGCCCATATTTATGTGCCGCCACTCTACCACCAACGTCACACACGTGAGCACCAAGGGGAGGGAGAGAGGCATGCCACCGCATCGGCGCAGGAGCACTCTACAAGCCGTCTCTTAACTCTGTCCGATAGTGCCCATGAGCGTGGTTGACCCCGCCCGCGGCGCAGCATCACAGGGATGCCATACGCGTAGCAGGGTGGCGTGATGCCGACGCACAGTGATGGGGCACCCGCCCCCTCCCGGAAAAAGGGGAGGCAGGGGGAGCCTGCAGTGCACTTCGCAGCCCCCGGGCATGAGGGACCAGGAAACCCCACCACATCCGCGGCCAGCACCACCAATGCTCGAATAGTGAAGATCAATAGGGCTGTGTTAAAACATGGGATAATAAATACCAGCATTGTTAAGATATAACTGAGGTAATGGATATTGCAAACTATAAACTGGGGAAAGTGAACATGGGACCTACCAAAGCAGGTAATTGGGTAAAAGTATTAAACCAATATGACATCGTCACATGCTTCCATCCCTGGTTCAATATAAAAAGGGGAATGGGGGAAGTAAATGGGACTTTAGATGAAGTTGGAGCCTGGTAAGGCTGGTGCTTCCATTCCTTATAACAAATATAGAAAAAAAATGCAAGGAAGCGAGGGGAGTGGGACTTTGTATGAAGCATGTGATGGTCAGACAAAGCATTGATGGATACAGAAAAGTTGGCTAAGAATGTGTAATAGATATATTCATACAAACATAAATATAATCACAAAAGTGACACATGATAATAAATTATGATAATCCAATAATAGTACATGTGGTGCAATTTTTTTGTATATTCACTTCTTATTTTGATGACAGTCATACAATATTGATATTTCATCACTTTCTGTAGTGCTGAATTTGTCTAGCAGGGAGAACAATAGCAACAAAATCTGACAGAGGTCCTAACCCTGATTCTTATTTCTAAAATGAAAAGAAATATTTTTAGTCATAGATACACTTTAGAATTCTATTTCATGGATTGTTGGAGGGTGAGGTTACATTTCAAAATTAAATGCTCCTTGGGCTTTAAAGTGGAACTAAAGCTGCAAATAATTACCTTTCCTCCAATGGTGTGACATCTATGAGCTCTCTTGCTGGTGCCGACATCTTCAGTATTTTTTTTCATGGATCTCCATTTTAATTGGTCAAGTAAGGATAAAGCCACTCCTGAGTTAAATCATCTGGACACCAAGGCAAGCTAAGAATGTAATTTCTGAGCTGGCAGGTTGTGTTTTATTGCAAAAGAGACAGAATATGTATTGAGCTGCGCTCATGTAATGATGTGAGTCCAGGCTGTGTGTTAATGTCCCCTAGGGGCAGGTTTGTAGGGGTAGGCAGGTGACACCACCTCCATATTCCCCTTCTCGTTGGGCGCCAAGGTGGGTCATATAGGAGGCCTTCCCTGAGGCTGCGGACCTCCTGTTGCTATGAGAGACATAGCACTCATGGAGAGAGTGTGGACAACAACCCCTCCTGGAAGAGACTATCCCACCTGCCACATGTACACACTTACGGCAGGCTGCATGTGAACCCTTCGTTACCTTTGTGCCTTCATACTGTATTAACTCTTGTACCGCTGTCTTCTTACCCCAGTGTGTTTCAACTGACCCAACTGAGAACTGAGTGTGCCAGTTACTTGCATTACACCTCTTTAGTAACTTCAGGTCAGGCAAGGACAAATTTTCAAAAGCTTTACTGAAAACTCTCAGCATACAGAACAAATGGCACAGTCTTTTCCTAATATTCCTCATCCCTAACGCTTTGTAGCTGCCCCAGCAAACCTGCACAGGATACAGTCCATGATGGCAGATGTCCAGAACTTGCATCTTCGGGTGATTTGCAGGTCTCAATGGTCCCGTACACTGTAGGAGGCTCTTTATCCATAGGTGTCAGACTTGGCAGAAGACTTGGCAGGCGGGTTTCAGTAACGGCAACATGCCTTGTATTATGTGCACCCTCGGATTTGGTCCCCTGTCTCGTTTTATGCAGCACAGGACCAGGGGGTCAGACCCAAGAGAGCCTGCCAAGAAATACCCAGGAAGCATGTTAACTCTGACCCTCCCAGCTGGGGCAGCATTAAACTTAACCTGCTTACATACATCTCTCCTAAAACGCAAGTGTCCTGGCTGTGTAACACACCAGAAAACTTCACATTTTTACGGGGCATAAATAACATAAGTGCAATATAAAACAGTGCAGTACCCAACATTTGGATACAACCAAGAATGTAACAAATAATGTGAGCAATAGTTTTCAAACGTAAAAGTCAGGGTCAGGTAGGTATATGGGTTGATCTGTAACAGGGTGGGTTCCTCAAACTCGGTGGACAGCCTGGGAATCGACCATCTGGTTTGATGATCTCCACCTGCTATATCATAATGTCTCTTCCACTGTGTAAAAAAAAATACAGCCAGTGGAATTCTGCCTTGACGTACTTGTTTTGTTCTTGAAAGCTTCACAGGTGTTCTGGGATGCAGAATTTCTCCCATATAGATCTGCTGTAAAGCTTGGGTCTCCTCTAGCTGGAGGAACAGTTGTGCTGATACATAGGGAAACATTCGCCCATATTTTTGCACCACATAGTCTCCCATGTGTAGCTGGGCCAAATAGATAATCCTTGCCTCATAATGTACCAGGCTCTGGGGAAAATAGGACGGGGCATGTAAGGCTCCGGTGGTGGTGGCAGCTCCCCGTCAAAGGTTAGGCTCTCCCAGGAGATCCCTTTGGGCCGGTCACAGGGGTGAGTAGATCTCTGCATCAGCAGGTTTTTTTTAGGCTGGGGCATACTCCAGCAATGGAGATAAGTAATGTCCAAAATAGAAGGGCTTGTGCTTTAGCAGGGAAGTCCAGTATAGGTAGAGCGACCGGTCCATTTGCATGCCGGAAAGCAGGCAGGGCGCCGGACTAATAGTTTGCTATGAGGTAGTTTTTTTTTTTTTTCAAGCCACATGATTAGAGATTGGCTTGAAAAAGGTTGGGCTCGGGTCGCAGAGCACTGCGCCCCGAACCCACCCACTTGTGACACTAGTGAATCAATATTCAATATTGTCTTCTGGCTTCTCCTCCTGACCAATCAGGACAGGAGGCAGATTGGGTTGGCCGGGAGGAGAAACTGAGGAAGCCGTGGAGGGATGAATGCAGGGGGACCGTCACCATGGAGGGGCTGAATGTGGGGGAATCGTCACCGTGGAGGAGCTGAATGCAGGGGGACTGCTACCGCGGAGGGGCTTAGTGGGAACCTGGGGGGGTGTTTATTTGCCGCCCCCCCCCCCCAAAAAAAGTTTAGCAAATGCTGCCAATGGTTATATGCGGCAGCTTTTCGAAGATGACCTCCAAGGTATTCCGACAATTTTCTCGACTGGGTGTGGCCTCCGCTCTGGTGGTATGGGAGGGCAGCTCAAGCCCTGGAATGGTGAGGTAGGCCATCCCAGCAAGGTGGCTTGAGGATTTTCGCTGGAGGTTCGGCTGGACTATTAACTCCGGTGATTTCGGAAGCCTTTGGAAGGTCGTTAGGACCAATCGCCCCAGGTGGTTCTTCTTTGAACATAAGCTGGAACAGCGGAGTGTCGCAGATGTGGCAGTGAACCCGAGGAGCAAGCGTTGCCAGGGGCCTTTTGCAGGTGGGACAGAGGACCCAGAACTCTTCCCAGGTGCCCAAACAGCATAGAGCAAACCTGTAGATCGGCTAGTACTATTTCCCGGTATTGGTAAATGGTGGGACCCGCTTCCACGAAATTGTTGGCTGGAGACAGCACATATGGAGCATGCGTGTGTCCTTCTGGGTCCAGTTGCTATATATGTCCATTATCAGGATAACCGCCGATCTGGTGAGGGTACCTTATGCAGGAGCCAATCAGGAAGTAGACATGATTAGTCACGTTCACTATTGCTGAGCAAGCTTGTAAAATTTCTAACTAGCTAGCTAGTGCCATGGTCCTTTTAGAGGGGGTTTTCAGGTGTATGCAGTAGTCTTAGCTCCATGTTGGGCACCAGAAATGTAGTGGTAGGCGGATGACACCTCCTCCATTTTTCTCTGTTTGTTGGGTGTCAAGTGTGGGTCCCATAGAAGGCCTACTTCGGGATGAGTTTTGTGCTACTCTAGGCACCTTTTGTAGGGGCCACTGTCTTACACATAGGATACATTTACTTGAACAGACAATTGAATTCTAGTTAACTCTCTCAATGTTAATGTACATCACCACGGTCACTGTTGCATTTAGGAGGGACCCCCTGAGCCAATGCCCTCTGCAGCTGTCCAGCATATCTCTGCTACCTCACTCCCAGTAATGGTATGGAGCCCTGCTATGTGCCTAGCGTGGGCTCCATGCACACACTTACTTAACTCTTGCTATTCCGTAACTGTGCACAGGCCAAGGACCTCTGCGGTGCTTATCTGCTCCTGTTGCTATGGGAGACGGGCCGCTCACTGAGAGAGTGCCAACAACAACTCCTCCTGTAAGAGGCTATCTCACCTGCCATCTACACACTTATGACAGGCTGCATGTGAACCCTTCATTACCTTTGGTAGCCACTTGTGTCTTCGCACTGTATTAACTTATGTATTGCTGTCTTCATACCCCAGTGGGTTTCAACTGACCCAGCTGAGAACTATGTGTACTGGTTACTTGCATTACACCTCTTTAGTAACTTCAGACCAGGCAAGGACAAAGTTTCAAAAGAGCAAAGTCCACAGTCTTTTCCTAACATCCCTAATCCCTAACTCTTGGTAGCTGCCCCAGCATACCTGCACAAGATAGAGTCCCTGATGGCAGATCTCCAGAACTGGTATCTTTGGGTGATTTGCAGGTCTCAGTGGTCCTGTACACTGTAGAAGGCTCTTTATCCATAGGTGCTCCGGACTCAGCAGTAGACTGGACAGACACGCTCCAGTAATACCAACATGTCTTGTTCTATGCGACACTCCGGTAACACCAACATGTCTTGTTCTATGCGCACCTGCGGGCTCGGACTCCTGTCCCTTTTTTATACAGCACAAAATTAGGGGTCAGACCCAAGAACGCCTGCCAAGAAAGCCCAGGGAAACATGTTCACTATAACTGTCATGACAGTCAGGGCTCTCAGGAAGTGGGTTGAATGAATTTAGACATCATTCAACCAGGGAAACTAGATACACCTAGTGGTGGATAGAAATTACTGCGGGGGGCCAGCTCTAGGTTTAGTGCATTGCAGAAAAATCTGCTTTTGTATTTTTACTGTTCCTGTGTTTCTTTTCATTTAAGTTCCACTACAACAATGTATTTGAAGTATAGAAAAAAAGATAATTCTAGACATAACCAACAGAACCCTCTGTCTTTTTAATATATCTATTTTTACCTCTGTTTTGTTAACTGCAGACATAAATGATTTAAGCAGCACTAAACCCAAAATCAAACATTTAATATATTGAAGCTTACCAATTCCTAGACCTGATGGCTGCACTAGTTTTCCTTTTTAGGCTTGCTTTCTTGTATTTTCATCTCGCCATCCAGCCATTACATCTGTTGTTTTTCAACAGAAAAGCTTGTTAGCAGTTACAGGTGTGAGGCAGATTATATAACTCTGACGGCTTTATTTACTTATGTAAAATCTTTATCCCAAAAGGAAAAAAATGTTGGTTGTAACTCAACCCGCCCTCCCCTACCAAGATTGACAATGCTGCTGTCCAAATCTGCCCCCTGTGCTCATTCATTCAGAGTGGTGGTGGTGTATAACACAGAAGATGTGTTACCAGCCAGATCACCAGGTGAAAACAGGGAAAAAGCTTAAAAAAAGAAAACAAATGCAGCCACTGCATCTAATGATTGGTAAGCTGCAATATTTTACATTTTTGGTTTTGGGTTTAATACCACTTTGAGTGATGTGATCATAAAGTAATAATTTTTATATTGCCAGAAGCTGAAAGGTTTGCTTTCTCTATATAGAACTCACTGGTGCCGGTTCCACAGGGGTTACAGATGGATCGAAGTCGCTCATTCTCTGGTATAGCCTATAGTCCTGCCAGTTTGCAAGCACAAGTTTTGCACTACAGACCACAGTCCTTCACTCTCGCAGCAAGTAAACCTAGTGAGACACCACCTGTGTTTGGAAGCTCACAAGCCCTTGGTTCACCGGCAAGTATTGATATACCATTTTCAGCTTCATCTTTGAAATGTGCATGGCTGAGTGGCGCACCAGCACAAACATCAACAGAAGTTTTTCAGAGTCCTAGAATTTTTCGACGCTCAATGAAAAGACCAGCTGTAAGTTGATTTTTGTTGGCAAATATTTAAAACAAACATTTATTTTCTCCATATTGAAACAAGCAGCTTCTATGTACGCTAATCCAAATTTTATAAAATGTATACGTAATACATGTACAGTATATCTGGTGACATACATGTGTTGCGTTGCAGTCTAGCTGCATGTCCTCCATGTTTACAGCCATGTGGTGAGGCAGCATCTGTACTCTTTAATCTATTCCTGCTGGGGATTGGTTAGTCCACTTAGGCCTCATGCACACTGAGGCTGATAAACGGACGTTCAGGGGCATTTGGACGCTTTTTCCAGCTGCCCCTGAACTCATCTAATGTTCTCTTATCAGTACATTTACACAGGGTCGTTTAAGATCGTTTCCAGGCAGTTGAGTTTAGAGGCTTTTATTGGAACACAAAAAATGGGTTCAGACACCAGTTCAGAGGCTTTTGAAATGCCAAACAGCTTGTAAATGGCGCTAAATGCACCTAAACGCGGTAACTTCCGTCTAGGAGCTTTTCGTTTACAGGCGTTTCCATTTTTAAAAAAATGTTTTTTTTTTGTTTTTTTTCAAAAACGCTCCTAGACGCGAACGCAGCATGCAAAACGGGCGTTTTAGACGCCGGCTTCTAGCTGTCAAAAAAACTTGTTCAGGGGAGGTTGAAAAAGCGTCCCGTGTGCATGAAGCCTTAGGCTCACTGAGGCACAGGATCCTCCCCTGAGCACCCATACAGAGGTGCCCAAGGCCACCCACAGGCACTCCATACCTTCCTCAGGCTTTACCACAATGGACCCCAAAGGCCTAGCCCAGGCCCTTTTCATTTTCAGATGACTTTCTCATCTTGAGGTTAGGAGAAAGAGTCCACACACTGTAGTCGATTTACATACTTTATATACGTTATTTCAGTCCCACACATAAAGGCCATCAATTTGAACTTACTGGAATTGACCAGGCAATATCGGAAATTTGCCAGGTCATTACTGGAATGGTTACATCTCTTGAATTTGTATTCTGGAGATGTAAACAAAGTGCAGCATGCATGTTGTCATTTTACTGAGTCATGCATGCTGTGTTGTGTATTTACCAGCTGCCAGGAGAGGAAGCGTGAGGAGCTGAGCCTGCCAGGAGAGGAGGAGCTGTGTATGTAGTGTGTATGTTTGTTGCATATATGTGTATGTATGCAAGTGTGAATGTATGTAATAAGCACATGTATGCAGTGTTTATGTATGCTGTGTGTACTGTATGTATGTATGTATGTTGCACATATGCAGTGTGTATGTATGTAATATTCATGTGTATGTAGTGTCAATGCATGTTGTATGCAGAGTGTGTGTATATATGTATGTATGTATATGCAGTGTGTTTGTATGTTGTATGCATGTGTATGTATGTTTTATGCTGCGTGTATGTATATGCATAGATGGTACTGCTGTGCTTTGTATAAGAAGGTAGTGGTGAAAAGAATCACAGAGGGTGCTATGCAATGGACTGCATTTTTCCTGGCTTGTAAGCTATGTATGTTACATACACAATATCCCTACACACACACACACACACACACCTGACCCCTGCACTACATACATTACCCATCCAATACCTCTGCACTATGTACGTTACGTACGTCTTACTACTGCACCCTGTATGTAGGCTCAATTAAAGGCAGAAGGTTTTTTATGTTAATGCATTCTAGTCATTAAGATAAAAAAACTTCTGGGTGTAGCAGCCTCCCCAGCACCCATTAATTACTTACCTGAGCCCCTTCTCTCTGCTGTGATGTCCACAAGTGTCTTAGCTGTCCCAGATACTCCTCCTGATTGGCTGAGACACAGCAGCGGCGCCATTGGCTCCCGCAGCTGTCAATCAAAATCAGTCAGCCAATCGTTGGAGAGGGGGCGGGGCCAGGGCTTTGTGTCTGAATGGATACACAGAGTTCTGACTCAGCTTGGGTGCCCCCATATAAAGCTGCTGGTTGAGGGGGCACTCCCCAGAGGGAGAGGCCAAGAGAGCAGAAGAGGGACCCAAGAAGAGGAGGATCCGGGTTGCTCTGTGCAAATCCACTACACAGAGGAGGTAAGTATGACATGTCTGTTATTTTAAAAAAATAAATTAAAAAAAAAGAGCCTTTCCTACTTTAAGCCCCTCACACTGTTAGCACATTTTCCCACATACCTTATTTGCAGTGAAACACTACATGTGCAGTTAATAGCTCAGCTTACTATTCTGCCTCCTTTTCCTCCCCATTATGAATTCTGATTTTCAAAAGTTCACAGGTGCTGTGACAGCACATCCCTTAGGCTGACCATAGGTGATTTGTTTTTGCTTAATCAGTCACAGTGCTGATGGGAAAAAAACACAAGCATTCCCCCATCCACACAAGCAATGGAATCCTCCCCATTGTGCTATTGCATTCTGACAGCCTGCACCTCCTCTCGTCTCTCTCCTCCTCCCTGCTGCTACCTGTACTAAAGTCTTCAACCGAGAAAGCTATGTGGGCCACCCTCCCGCATCCTACCAACCAATGACATCCTGTCAGATAAAATGATTTATTTGTATGCACTGCAAGAATTTGTGTCCTTTTTATCTGCCAGGATTTCTGCTTTAAAGTTATTGAAAATATTATTTCTCCTATCGTTCACTGACAGACGCAGCTCATCATGACGTGTGGGGTTTATGCCTAGGAGTTAACTAGGCAGGGAAAAGAAACAGCTGGCCCCTCCCATGGGGGCCGTCCTCTCTTCCCACATAAACCCCCTCATAGCATAGTTTTTATGCCTAGTTTGCAAGGAGTTGACCTGGCATCCCTTTAGGGGAATTTGTGGTCCTGTTTGTGACCATTTTTTATTTTAATTTTCTTTTCTTTTTATTTGACTTCTATCAAGACATTGATCTGCTAACAAGAAGCCGGTCAGGGCATAGAGGGTCCACGGGCTCTGTACTTTCCCCGACCTGGCCGACCGATGCGTGCCAGTCCCGACGTATGGGGACCCGCCGCATTGTGCCCGTTCCGTGTGGGCGGCCTGGGGTGACACCCCCTTGCGCCCAGCCCTGGATGCGATTCGGGAAGGACGATTTTCTAGCCTGCAGCATACCGCCCAAGAAGGGGCGGAAGGTCTGCGACTGGGTGGCTACCCACAACGCTCATCGGAGTGGTGAGTGAGAGTTCCTGCCTTCCCCCCTTTTTAGGGGCGGAAAGGGGGACCGACGACCGCAAAAAAAAAAAAAATTCTTGCTGGGTAGCCGCTGGTGGGCGCGTGGAGCTCCCGTTCACCCCCTGCATCCCCCCTCCCCCCCCCCCCCCACACCACACCGATCGTCTAGGCCGTTCGTATAATTTTTTTGCCACGTCATGCGGCGATCGGCCACCATTTTGCGGTGGACCGCCGCCATTTTGCCATAGCCGCAGACATTTTGGGCCTATGGGGCTTTCCCTCTAGCGCCCAGAGCGGCTGTTTGCGGTACTGCACATTCCCTGAAGGTGTTTTTGGCCTTTAGTGTTTAACAGCAGCCATTTTGACTGCATGCCTCTGCAATACACGTGTGTGCAGCGTTTCTCCCTTCTCTGTGGAACGGTGGTGATCTGGCGGCGCGGCTCTTCTGATGATCCATCCAGGGTTACAGGCAGCGGAACAGCAAGTATAGCTGAGCTCCCCTGTGGGTGCTGGTGGCGGTGGGTGCAGTCCTCCTGGGTTCCCTGGTGCACTGTGGGGCGGTGGTGTGCGGCAGTGTGGGGGTGCCTCATTCTCTTTTAGTCTCCCTGTGTGTCACTAAGAGTTTGGCTGGGGGGAAAACGATGGCAGATTACACTGCTGAATCTGCTGAGGAGGCATCAGCAGCGGTGCAATCTGCGCAAGGGGCATTTTTGGACCAGCTACGGACGGTCTTTAGCGAATTTCTCCCCTGGGCGGAGGTCGCCCAACAGGCCCCCAAGAAGTTTCCCCCTCCTCCTCTTTATTCATCAGGGGAGGATTCTGAGCCGGAAGTGGCCTCAGGGGTCTCAGGGACCCCAGTGGACCTACAGTGCCTTGCGAAAGTATTCGGCCCCCTTTGAACTTTGCGACCTTTTGCCACATTTCAGGCTTCAAACATAAAGATATAAAACTGTAATTTTTTGTGAAGAATCAACAACAAGTGGGACACAATCATGAAGTGGAACGAAATTTATTGGATATTTCAAACTTTTTTAACAAATAAAAGACTGAAAAATTGGGCGTGCAAAATTATTCAGCCCCTTTACTTTCAGTGCAGCAAACTCTCTCCAGAAGTTCAATGAGGATCTCTGAATGATCCAATGTTGACCTCAATGACTAATGATGATAAATAGAATCCACCTGTGTGTAATCAAGTCTCCGTATAAATGCACCTGCACTGTGATAGTCTCAGAGGTCCGTTTAAAGCGCAGAGAGCATCATGAAGAACAAGGAACACACCAGGCA
>BLSH010317150.1:537535-551132 GCA_018402905.1 Glandirana rugosa
CATACAGAGATAGTCAAAACGTGTAGCTCTCGGACTTTAAAAACGGGTAAGGAGGAACGTTTTGTCGAGCTCGAGTCACTCCAACCTACCTCTCGCAAACACTTGTCGTCAAAAGTCAAGAAAGGTGTCTAAGAGCTAACCTAAGTCCAGACCTGAAACTGAACCGGTAAGATTGTGGACCTATACAAATAAACACTTGGTAAGGTAACATCTAAAACGAAATACAAAACCTAGTAACAGAAAAACCTTCTGTTTAGAGGCAGGGTCAGAGTCCAGAAAACGTCTCGAGAATCTGTGGAAAGAACTGAAAACTGCTGTTCACAAACGCTCTCCATCCAACCTCACTGAGCTCGAGCTGTTTTGCAAGGAGGAATGGGCAAAAATTTCAGGCTCTCGATGTGCAAAACTGATAGAGACATACCCCAAGCGACTTACAGCTGTAATCGCAGCAAAAGGTGGCGCTACAAAGTATTAACTTAAGGGGGCTGAATAATTTTGCACGCCCAATTTTTCAGTTTTTAAATTTGTTAAAAAAGTTTGAAATATCCAATAAATTTCGTTCCACTTCATGATTGTGTCCCACTTGTTGTTGATTCTTCACAAAAAATTACAGTTTTATATCTTTATGTTTGAAGCCTGAAATGTGGCAAAAGGTCGCAAAGTTCAAAGGGGGCCGAATACTTTCGCAAGGCACTGTATCTGATGGGGAACTGGGCCCATCAGACGGCGAAGAGGATCAGGGGGCGGCGGCTGCACGCGAGAAAGCGTTGGTTGCTACCATTATCGCTGGCATTTGCACTAAGCTGCGACTGGGTCAGGATGGCGAATTGCAGTCTGCTGCGTATGTGTGGGTCCTCTAGGGCCCACAAGGCTTACCCCTACAATTAATTTTTTGATCATTTTCTTTATCGTGAATGGCAGCATCCACAGCACTCTTCTTCACTGTCAAAACGGTTCGCTGCTCGCTATCCCTTTGAGGAAAGCTTTTTGAAAAAATGGGAATCACCTGTGGTGGACCCACCGATAGCACGCCTTAGTAAGGCGACGACCATTCCTCTGGAAGGGACTCCTTCTTTTAAGGATCCCGCTGATAGAAAAACAGAGGTGCTTTTAAAGTCGCTGTTCCTGGTGGCAGGTTCCGCTGTGCGACCAGCCTTGGCGTCCGCCATGGCGGCACAACATCTATCCGAATGTATGGCAAAGCTCCTGAAGGATCTGGAAGACGGTCGCCTGATGGATGCGCCGCAGAGGGCTGAGTTTTTGCTCCAAGGGTTCAAGTACCTTTGTAATACGGCCGTTGATTTACTGCCGATGTTGTCCAGAATAACGATTTTTGCCGTCATACTCAGACGGATACTTTGGTTGCGTTCTTGGTCCGGTGACCACGCTTCCAAATAAGGTCTTGCTGACCTCCCTTTTCAGGGTGGACGTCTATTTGGTCCACGTTTTGGATGAGATTATTAAGGTCTTCACGGGAGGTAAGAGTACCTTCCTTCCAGAGCCCCGCAGGCGTGAGTTTCGCCATAGACAGGGGCCCCCTCCTTCGGGTCAGAAGAAGTTTTTTCGCGCCCCGGGCGCAGCAGGTAAAGGGACCCGCCCCGGTAAGGTCGCTGCAGGGGCCGGAAGACAGCAGTGGCAGCGCAAAACCGAAAAGGCGGAGGACAAGTCCTCCTCAGCCTGATGGGTTGCCCCCACCTGGGTTTCGGGTGGGGGGACGTCTTCTGGGGTTCGCAGGCCGGTGGCTGGCTCACATTTCCAACCGCTGGGTCCGGGAAGTGGTGTCCACCGGGTACAGGATAGAGTTCAGCTCTCTACCCCCAGACAGGTTCTTCCCATCGAATTTAGGGCTCCCACAGGAACGCCGGGAGGCTCTTTTTGGGGCTGTACAAGCACTCTCAGACCAGGGGGTGATCGTGCCAGTGCCTCCAGAAGAGAAGTTTCGAGGGTTCTGCTCGAATCTATTCGTGGTTCCCAAAAAAGGGGGGGGTTCGGCCCGTACTGGACCTGAAGGCCCTAAACCGGTATGTCAGGGCGCGGAAATTCTGGATGGAATCTATCCGCTCGGTCGTGGCCGCCCTTCATCAGGGAGAATTTCTGGCGTCTCTGGACATCAGAGATGCGTACCTCCATGTACCCATTCATCCACGACATCAGCGCTTCCTGCGCTTTGCAGTGGGAGACCTCCATTTTCAATTTGTGGCACTCCCCTTCGGCCTGGCCTCAGCACCTCGAGTTTTCACAAAACTGCTAGCCCCGGTGTTGGCGTTGCTACGACAGAGAGGCATTGCGGTAGTAGCCTACCTGGATGACCTGCTCTTGCGAGCGGAGTCCGTCTTGGCTCTGGAGGAGAATGTGGGAATCACAATGACCTCACTGCAGGACTTTGGCTGGTTGATCAACCTGCAGAAGTCGTCGGTCTCTCCATCCCGTCGCCTGGAGTATCTGGGTCTAATTCTGGACACAGAGCAGGCGAAGGTGTTCCTCCCTCCGGCCAAGTTGCTGTCTCTGCAGTCGGCAGTGCGCACCCTATTGTCGCACCATCGGTCCTCATTACGGTTCTGTATGCGGGCGCTGGAGCTCATGGTCTCGTCGTTCGAGGCGATACCTTTCGCCCAGAGTCACACTCCTCTGCTTCAGCAAGCAATTCTGGCTCGGTGGGACAGGTCCCCTCGGTCATTGGACCTCCTGATCCGTCTGAGCTCCCAGACCAGGGCGTCTCTGACCTGGTGGCTTCAGCCCTGATTCACGGGAAGTCATTCATGCCCCTTCAGTGGGTGATCATCACCACGGATGCCAGTCTTTCAGGCTGGGGAGGGATCCTGGGGCAGCTGTCTGCCCAGGGCCGTTGGTCGGCACAGGAAGCTCGCCTCCCCATCAACGTTCTGGAGCTGAGAGCAATCAGATTGTGCCTTTTTCACTGGACAGTGAGATTGCAGGGTCATCCGATTCAAATTCAGTCGGACAATGCCACAGCAGTGGCGTATGTGGACCATCAGGGTGGCACAAAGAGTTCAGCAGCTGTGGCGGAGGCAGCTCTGATACTACGTTGGGGGGAAAGTCACGTTCCGGCGATCTCAGCCATTTACATTCCAAGTGTGGAGAACTGGCAGGCGGACTTTCTCAGTCGCCAGACGCTGGACCAGGGAGAGTGGTCTCTCCACCCGGAGGTGTTCAACAAAATTTGCCGCAGTGTACTTGGCTGCTACAGCTTCTTTTCGCAAAGCTGATGCCTTGTTTGTGCTGCCAGAGGGCCCGTGCAAAGGGTTGGCGGCCTCGTCGGCTACGATTTCTCGTTGGATTAGAAAAACTGTGACCCATGCGTATTCTGTTCGGGGCAAGGTTCCCCCTTTTCCGGTCATGGCTCATTCTACCCGGGCTGTTAGCACTTCCTGGGCTTTCAGACACCAGGCCTCGGTGTCACAGGTGTGCAAGGCAGCCACTTGGGCCTCGGTTCAAATTTTCACTAAGTTTTATAAAGTTGATGTGTTTCCATCTGCGGATGCTGCTTTTGGCCGCAAAGTTTTGCAGGCGGCAGTGTAGGCGCATCTGGGACCTCCTTAGAGGTTCAGTTGGGTACTGTTGTTAGCGTTTACCCACCCCTCTTTTTGACACAGCTTGGGGACGTCCCCACACGTCATGATGAGCTGCGTCTGTCAGTGAATGATAGGAGAAAAAGGGATTTTATTAAAACTTACCGTAAAATCCTTTTCTCCGAGTTCACTAACAGACGCAGCACCCACCCCTCTGTGTTCTGTTCTTGTACGGCTTGTGTACGAACTGAAGAGCTAGGCTATGAGGGGGTTATGTAGGAAGAGAGGACGGCCCCCATGGGAGGGGCCAGCTGTTTCTTTTCCCTGCCTAGTTAACTCCTAGGCATAAACCCCACACGTCATGATAAGCTGCGTCTGTCAGTGAACTCTGAGAAAAGGATTTTACGGTAAGTTTTAATAAAATCCCTTTATATACACACAGTATCTTGCAAAAGTGAGTACACCCCTCACATTTTTTAAAACAACACTGAAGAATTTACACTTAGCTACAATGTAAAGTAGTGAGTGTACAGCTTGTATAACAGTGTAAATTTACTGTCCCCTCAAAATAACGCGACACACAGCCATTAATGTCTAAACCGCTGGCAATAAAAGTGAGTACACCACTAAGTGAAAATGTCCAAATTGGGCACAATTAGCCATTTTCCCTCCCGGTGTCATGTGACCCGTTACAAGGTCTCAGGTGTGAATGTGGAGCAGGTGTGTTAAATTTGGTGTTATCGCTCTCACTCTCTTGTACTGGTCACTGGAAGTTCAACATGGCACCCCATGGCTAAGAATTCTCTAAGGATCTGAAAAAAAGGATTGTTGCTCTACATAAAGGTGGCCTAGGCAATGAGAAGATTGCCAAGACCCTGAAACTGAGCTGCAGCATGGTGGCCAAGACCATACAGTGGTTTAACAGGACAGGTTCCACTCAGAACAGGCCTTGCCATGGTCGACAAAAGAAGTTGAGCTCAGCGTCATATCCAGAGGTTGTCTTTGGGAAATAGACGTATGAGTGCTGCCAACAGTCTGCAGAGGTTGAAGGGGTGGGGGTTCAGCCTGTCAGTGCTCAGACCATACTCCGCACACTGCATCAAATTGGTCTGCATGGCTGTCTTCCCAGAAGGAAGCCTCTTCTAAAGATGATGCACAAGAAAGCCCGCAAACAGTTTGCTGAAGACAAGCAGACTAAGGACAGGGATTAATGGAACCATGTCTTGTGGTCTGATGAGACCAAGATAAACGTATTTGTTTAAGATGGTGTCAAGCATGTGTGGTGGCAACCAGGTGAGGAGTACAAAGACAAGTGTGTCTTGCTTACAGTCAAGCATGGTGGTGAGAGTGTCATGGTCCGGGGCTGCATGAGTGCTGCTGGCACTGGGGAGCTACGGCTTGAGGGAATCATGAATGCCAACATGTACAGTGACATACTGAAGCAGAGCATGATCCCCTCCCTTCAGAGACTGGGACACATGGCATTATTCCAACATGATAACGACCCCAAACACACCTCCGTGACGACCACTGCCTTACTAAAGAAACTGAGGGTGAAGGTGATGGACTGGCCAAGCATGTCTCCAGACCTAAACCCTATTGAGCATCTGTGGGGCATCCTCAAATGGAAGGTGGAGGAGGCCAAGGTCTCTAACATCCATCAGCTCCATGATGTCGTCATGAAGGAGTGGAAGAGGACTCCAGTGGCAACCTGCGAACTCTGGTGAACTCCATGCCCAAGAGCGTTAAGGCAGTGCTGGAAAATAATGGTGGCCACACAAAATATTGACACTTTGGGCCCAGTTTGGACATTTTCACTAAGGGGTGTACTCACTTTTGTTGCCAGTGGTTTAGACATTAATGGCTGTGTGCCATGCTCTGTGTGTCCATTGACACACAGAGTGCAGCTCAGCCCCGGCCTCAATCCCTCCCCCTCTACCAGTCCCTACTCTATAAAATAGCAAGCAATTACGTTATTATGGAATACTTTAATGAACATTCCTATTATGACATAGACAGACACAGTTAGAAGGGAGCTATGGGTCTAGTCACTGATTTGATATGCAATAGAGAAGATATGCCTATGCTGTAATCCAAATAGTGTGTGTGTGTGTGTGTGTGTGTGTATACACACACACATCGGGTGCTAAAAGCGCCGAAGGTACAGATGCTCTTCTTCACCGCATGGCTGTATGTGTAGAGGACAAGCTTCCCAGCAAGCGGCTAAGCCGTGACGCAACACATGTACTTTTCAGATATGTCTTTATTACATTGCGGCAGTTTTATTACCAGAAGCTTAAATTAGATAATCTGAGGGATTTAATTTTCATTGTTTAGTAACAGCCTGCATTTAAAATAATGTTTGTTCTTTATGGGTCTTAAAAAGATGAATGATCTTTTCAGTGATTTGTCTACCAGCTAAATATCAGGGATCAGCTTGATGTAAATAATGTGATCAGTGGTTGTTGTTGCTTTACAAAACCTTTGTTTGCGTGCATAATTTTGTAATTATATATTTACATTGGACATATTTATTCTTAAAGCCGGTTTCACACTAGTGCGCTGAGGTTTGGCTGCAGCGTGGGTGTATCCGCTGTTTCCACTCACATTTTAGCCATGGTCCCATAGACTTTCTATTAGATAACACGTTTTCTGAAAGTGCATCAATAGTCCTGCGTGCTGCATTGGTGTGCTCTCAGAAAACGCAGCAAAAATGTGCAATCTAATGGAAAGTCTATGGACTGCAGGTAAATGTGCAATAATCGCAAATAGCACGCTGCGGCCAAAGTGCTGTACACCAGTGTGAAGCTGGCCTTATATTTGAAGGTTATGCTTTCTACTTTGCAGAGCTCCACAGTAGTTATTTTCTAATTTTCCTTCCCACAATGCAAATCTTTGAGTTAGCCAACTTGTTGAAAAAAAGCACTGCCTGTCTGGCAGATGTCTGATTTAGGCCTCATTTACATGTGCAGCTGAGAAGCAGTAAAAAAAAGCAGTTGAGCTATGGTTTTACCAACAGCCGAGATGCAAATTTGCATGAACCGAAGAAAAGGGCTGGATGGCCGCACTCCTTAAACAGACTCCTTTATTGAAATAAAAGCAATACAGCGAATGTGGTGGACTACAAGTCCTAGCTAGGCTGACACATTTTGCACCAAACACTAGTGCTTAACCATAGCCTGGAGATGTATATACAGTTGTGCTCATAAGTTTACATACCCTGGCAGAATTTATGATTTCTTGACCATTTTTCAGAGAATATGAATGATAACACAAAAACATTTCTTTCACTAATGGTTAGTGTTTGGCTGAAGCCATTTATTAACAATCAACTGTGTTTACACTTTTTAAATCATAATGACAACAGAAACTACCCAAATGACCCTGATCAAAAGTTTACATACCCTGGTGATTTTGGCCTGATAACATGCACACAAGTTGACACAAAGGGGTTTGAATGGCTATTAAAGGAAACCTTCCTCATCTGTGATCTGTTTTCTTGTAATTAGTGTGTGTGTGTATAAAAGGTCAATGAGTTTCTGGACTTCTGACAGACCCTTGCATCTTTCATCCAGTGCTGCACTGACATTTCAGGATTCTGAGTCATGGGGAAAGCAGAAGAATTGTCAAAGGATCTGCGGGAAAAGGTAGTTGAACTGTATAAAACAAGGAAGGGGATATAAAAAGACATCCAAGGAATTGAGAATACCAATCAGCAGTGTTCTAACTCTAATCAAGAAGTGGAAAATGAGCGGTTCTGTTGAAACCAAACCACGGTCAGGTAGACCAACTAAAATTTCAGCCACAACTGGGCTTTTTGTCAAGAGGAATGGGTAGCTTTACCATCTGAGAAGATAAAGAGGCTCATCCACAATAACCACAAAAGACTAAAAGCTGTCATTGATGTTAAAGGGGGCAATACACAGTATTAAGTTACATTTTGGTCTCCTCACTCCAAATGATTTTGTGCCAGAAGGTTTGAGGCTTGTCTCTGTGCTGTTTGGCGTATTGTAAGCTGGATACTTTGTGGCATTTGCGTAGTAATGGCTTTCTTCTGGTGTCTCGACCATGCAGCCCATCTTTCTTTAAGTGCCTCCTTATTGTGCATCTGGAAACAGCCACACCACATGTTTTCAGAGAGTCCTGTATTTCACCTGAAGTTATTTGTGGGTTTTTCTTTGCATTCCAAACAATTTTCCTGGCAGTTGTGGCTGAAATATTAGTTGGTCTACCTGACCAGGGTTTGGTTTCAACAGAACCCCTCATTTTCCACTTACTGATTAGAGTTAGAACACTGCTGATTGACATTCTCAGTTCCTTGGATATCTTTTTATATCCCTTTCTTGTTTTATACAGTTCAACTACCTTTTCCTGCAGATCCTTTTGACCATTCTTTTGCTTTCCCCATGACTCAGAATCCAGAAACGTCAGTGCAGCACTGGATGAGAGATGCAAGGGTCAGTCATGAGTCCAGAAACTCATTGACCTTTTATACACACACACTAATTACATGCAAACAGATGACAGGTGATGATGGTTTCCTTTAATAGCCATTCAAAGCCCTTTGTGTCAACTTGTGTGCATGTTATCAGGCCAAAATCACCAGGGTATGTAAACTTTTGATCAGGGTCATTTGGGTAGTTTCTGTTGTCATTATGATTTAAAAAGTGTAAACACAGTTGATTGATAATAGCCTTGAGTGAAAGAAAGGATGTTTTTGTGTTATCATTCATATTCTCCGAAAAATGGCCAAGAAATCATAAATTCTGCCAGGGTATGTAAACTTATGAGCACAGCTGTACACACACACGGCACATATATATAGTACTAGAAAGTGAAAAGGGTATAGTCAGATTAACCGACAGCCAGCCAATCGGGTATCAAAAGTTCAAATTCAGAACAGCTGAATTAATCAATGAATGGATCAATGAGATTAAAGTGAGCACCACCTGCAAACACAAAAAGGAAAAATATTAAACAAAGAATAATTCTAATCCCATACACGATAAGGCTGGCCATCAGTTCAAAAAGACTAAACCCCTAGTGTATACAAAATGAAAATACATACAAGACAAACAAGCATAATAAGTGCGCACGATAAAATACAAATGGGAAATAAAAACAACCCCTTCACCCTAGCTCCCCCAAGGTCACGTTAGTGCACACTGTTGTGTAGCAAAATATATTCAACAGGTGTGACCTATTCAAGTGATTTGCGATGCAATAGCATATAACGCATGCAGTTGCGGCATGGTGTAGCAGCCTTTAATTTGTTAACAGAGATGTTGAGTAGGTGACACATCGCCTCCGAGCTGACTGTCAAATGCCTATGAGAAGTGTGGATTGCTTTTCAGAGGGGCAGTAAACACAGCCGCATGTGTAAATGAGACATTTGTGTATGGCCCAGCAGTAAAATCTGATAATCATGTCATAAATATAGATGTGTTATGTGTCATGTGCACACTTCCTGTGTTATCTCAGGGCCTCCAATTAGCCCTCTTAGTTGATATCTTGGACTAGTGGGGGAGATCATGCATACTGGATGTTTTTACAGCTGCTGTTTTTGGCTTCAGGCGTTTGTTTTCTGCAGCCAATAAACTCTCCAGCATGTTATCCTATGTGTTCATGCACACATAGGCTGTTATCAGCAGTTTTTGGCAGGGGCGTCTTCTGGCTGGGAAAAAACCCCATAACTAGTGGGTTTTGAGAGGAGTTTTTCAGATGTAAAAAAGCTGAAACCGCTTAAAAACGCTAGTGCTAAAACTCACTTTACAGCTCAGCTTTCTATAGCTAACATTACTGGCTTTTTTATAACGCCCTGTGTGCATGAGGCCTAACTGGAGAGTGCAAAATCTGGTGCAGCTGTGCAAGATAGTCAATCAACTTCTAACATCAGCTTGTTCAAATAAAGTTTTGACAATAAGCCTAGGTTCACACTTAAGCCTCGTACACACGGTTCGAAGATCGTACGACCGAACGGCCCAAAACGTATGTTGGCTGTTGTATCTCAAGTACTGACATGCACAAAATGATCGTACGTCCAAGCCCGAATGTAGTGTCGTGTTATGAACGTATAAAGAGAAAGTTCGGGTGCATGTAATTAGTGTCCGGCCATTCCTGACTTCTGCGCATGCGTGTTTTGCACAATACAACTTGTTGGACCTACTTCTCTGTACACACAATACAACAGTCGTATGACCGCTTGTCGTACTACCAAAGTTTTCTTTGTTTGCTCATACAACTTCTGTAGTACGAACGCCGTACGTAGGCTGTTCTAATCGCGAGTACTAACAGTTGATTTTAGCATGAAGCTACAAAACGCTGGAGGGGAAAAAAATCGATGATTCTCTATGGAGATGGTTCACATCTCCACTCAAAAACTCCTAAAGCCAAACGCCCGACGCTCAAACTACTCCCGGAGGTATTTTTGTTGCGAGAATCGGGCATATTCCGGCGTTTCTGACACTTTTCTATTAACATAGAATCAATGGAAAAGTGTCAAATGCGCATATTAGCGCGACATTGGGCGTTTGCAAATGCCCAATGTCGCTCTACAAAACGCGCATCATAACGCTTCAAATATGCCTGGAAACGTGACGCTCAGGTGTGAATGCAGCCTGACAGCGGGAATGAAATAGTGTGAGTTCAGCTGAACTCACACTATTTCATTCCCACATGTCAGTCCCAACTTCGGGGGCTATTTCAGAGACATCTGTGCGAGTTTCTGCACAGATGCCTATTGAAATCGCACCCCGAAGTCGCCAAAAGTAGTACAGAGACTACTTTTGGAAATCGGTGCTGCGCCGCACCGTCTGAATTCAGACGGTGCCATTGCCAGCTATGTCAAGTCGCATGCCAAAATGCTACAATGTTAACCAGGGCTAAAACCTGGAAGCTGATTGGTTTCTAGGCGCAGCTGCACCAGACTTTGCACGCTCCAGTTTTAGTAAATCCTCCCCAATGTGTCTATGCCGTAGAGATCTGAAAACTGTAAGGCTTGAGAAGTTTAGCCAAAGGCAACTGGGCAGATCTCACACCACTCATTCCATAAACATGCTACATGCTCTGCCTTTCTGGGAGATGATCAGGTATTTTTCTGTACTTGCAGAGAAATGGATAAAACATACTGTAGGTAAACGTGCATGTATTGCAGAGATGTAATGATTTTTTTTTTACTTTGTATATGTTTTATTACATTCAATGCCCTTACGAAAAGGCAACAGACAAAACTGTAGATAAACATACAAGAATGTCACAATATTCATTTCTCCTATCGTTCACTGACAGACGCAGCTCATCATAACGTGTGGGGTTTTATGCTCATCCCACTAGGAGTTAACTAGGCAGGCAAAAGAAACAGCTGGCCCCTCCCATGGGGGCCGTCCTCTCTTCCCACATAAACCCCCTCATAGCATAACTCTCCAGTTTCAATGCCTAGTTTGCAAGGAGTTGACCTGGCTTCCCTTCAGGAGAATTGCGGTCATGTTTGTGACCATTTTTTATTTTAATTTCTTTTACTTTTTTGTTTTCTATCAAGCAATTGATCTGCTATCAAGAAGCCGGTCGGGGCATAGAGAGTCCTTAGGCTCTGTACCTTCCTCGACCTGGCCAACCGATGCGAACCAGTCCTGATGTATGGGGACCCGCCGCATCGTGCCCGTTCCGGCCGGGGGTGACCCCCCCTTGCGCCCACTCCCGGATGCGATTCGGGAAGGGCGATTTTCTGGCCCGCAGCATACCGTCTAAGAGGGGGCGGAAGGTCTGTGACTGGGTGGCTACCCGCAGCATTCGTCGGAGTGGTGAGTGAGAGTTCCTGCCTTTCCCCCCTTTTTATGGGCGGAAAGGGGGACCGACGGCCGCAAAACAAACAAAAAAAAAATAATAATTTTTTTCTTGCTGGGTTGCCGCTGGTGGGACGCGTGGAGCTCCCTTTCATCCCCCGCACCCCCCTGTCCTCCCGCGCACCGCACCGATCGTCTGGGCGTTCGTATAGATTTTTTGCCGCCATGCGGCGATCGGCCGCCATTTTGCGGTGGACCGCCGCCATTTTGCCATAGCCGCAGACATTTTGGGCCTATGTGGCTTTCCCTCTAGCGCTCAGAGCGGCCATTTGCGGTACTGCACGTTCCCTGAAGGTGTGTTTTGGCCTCTAGTGTTTAACGGCGGCCATTTTGACTGCATGCTCTGCAAATACACGTGTCTGCAGCATCTCCCTTCTCTGTGGAACGGTGGTGATCTGACGGCGCAGCTCCTCTGACGATCCATCCAAAAACAGGCAGCGGAACAGCAAGTATAGCTGGGCTCCCCTGTGGGTGCAGTCCTCCTGGGTTACCTGGTGCACTGTGGGGTGTTGGTGTGCGGCAGTGTGGGGGTGCCTCATTCTCCTTAGTCTCCCTGTTTGTCACTAAGAGCCTTTTTTGGGAAGAAAGCAATGGCAGATTACACTGCTGAACCTGCTGAGGAAGCGCAATCTGCGCAAGGAGCATTTTTGGACCAGCTGCGGGCGGTCTTTAGCGAATTTCTCCCCCGGGCGGAGGTCGCCCAACAGGTCCCCAAGAAGCGTCCCCCTCCTCCTCATTATTCATCAGGGGAGGATTCTGAGCTGGAAGTGGCCTCAGGGGTCTCAGGGACCCCAGCGGACTTATCCGATGGGGAACTGGGTCCATCGGACGGCGAGGGGGATCAGGGGGCGGCAGCTGCGCGCGAAAAAGCGTTGGTGGCTACCATTATCGCTGGCATTCGCACTAAGCTGCAGCTGGATCAGGATGGCGAATTGCGGTCTGCTGCGTATGTGTGTGGGTCCCCTAGGCCCACACACAAGGCTTATCCCTACAATGACTTTTTGATCATTTTCTTTATCGTGAATGGCAGCGTCCACAGCACTCTTCTTCGCTGTCAAAACAGTTCGCTGCTCGCTATCCCTTTGAGGAAAGGTTTTTAAAAAAATGGGAATCGCCTGTGGTGGACTCACCAATAGCCCGCCTTAATAAGGCGACGACCATTCCTCTGGAAGGGACTCCTTCTTTTAAGGATCCCGCTGATAGAAAAACAGAGGCGCTTTTAAAGTCGCTGTTCCTGGTGGCAGGTTCCGCTGTGCGACCAGCCTTGGCGTCCGCCATGGCGGCACAACATTTATACGAGTGTATGGAAGAGCTCCTGAAGGACCTGGAAGACGGTCGCCTGATGGATGCACCGCAGAAGGCTGAGTTTTTGCTCCAAGGGTTCAAGTACCTTTGTGATGCGGCCGTTGATTTACTGCCGATGTTGTCCAGAATATCGATATGTGCCGTCATACTTAGATGGATACTTTGGTTGCGTTCTTGGTCCGGTGACCACGCTTCCAAGAAAGGTCTGGCTGACCTCCCTTTTCAAGGTGGACGTCTATTTGGCCCACGTTTGGATGAGATTATTAAGGGTTTCACGGGGTAAGAGTACCTTCCTTCCAGAGCCCCGCAGGCGTGAGTCTCGCCGTAGACAGGGGCCCCCTCCTTCGGGACTGAAGAAGTTTTTTCGCGCCCCGGGCGCAACAGGTAAAGGGACCCGCTCCGGTAAGGTCGCTGCAGGGGCCGGAAGACGGCAGTGGCAGCGCAAAACCGAAAAGGCGGAGGACAAGTCCTCCTCAGCCTGATGGGTTGCCCCCACCCGGGTTTCGGGTTTCTGGTGTTCGCAGACCGGTGGCTGGCTCACATTTCCGACCGCTGGGTCCGGGAAGTGGTGTCCACCGGGTACAGGATAGAGTTCATCTCTCTACCCCCAGACAAGTTCTTCCCATCAAATTTAGGGCTCCCGCAGGAACGCCGGGAGGCCCTCCTTGGGGCTGTACAGGCGCTCTCAGACCAGGGGGTGATCGTACCAGTGCCCCCAGAAGAGAGGTTTCGAGGGTTCTACTCAAATCTTTTCGTGGTTCCCAAGAAAGGGGGGGGGGTTCGGCCCGTACTGGACCTGAAGGCCCTGAACCGGTATGTCAGGGCGCGGAAATTCCGGATGGAATCTGTCCGCTCGGTCGTGGCCGCCCTTTATCAGGGGGAATTTTTGGCGTCCCTGGACATCAGGGATGCGTACCTCCA
>BLSH010317150.1:608173-627737 GCA_018402905.1 Glandirana rugosa
CGTCTCAACCTCTCATCGTATCGTCACCGCACGAATTAATTATGTCAACACGAGTATTCAAATGTATGGGACCGTCTTAAATACTAAAGAACCGGTAAAAAGTCTCTTATACTTACTCTTGTGTTTTTGTAAAGAGAGTGAATACCAATTACAAACCGACTTCGGTAAATAATAGTTAGTTGGCACAAATGAGAAAAATTTAGTTTTACTGTTGTCTTTGATGGTTTTACTGGGACTAGTAGAGAAATGTTTTTGTGTTCTCATTCATATTCTCTGAAAAATGGCCAAGAAATCATAAATTCTGCCAGGGTATGTAAACTTATGAGCACAACTGTATTAATTAAGCACGCCACTGCTATGCTACTCTCCAACTCTGCAAGGTAAGTGAGGTGAGCAGAAATAAACACAATGTTAACAGCAAGTGTTCCTACAGGAGCCACTGTCAATCAAGCTCTTATATCTGTTTTGGGATGACTGGCTGTTTGTGGTATGGGTGACAATAAGTGAGGGAGAAAACACCATGCCTACAGACCATTCATAAACCTGGGAACTTTTAAAAAAATTAATGAGCCTGAGATTGAAGTGGAAGCAATGTAACAGTGCATGTAATAACATGCCTTGGCCAAATTTGGGGCAAACAGTGCGGCACTATGGTGGCAGGCATGCAGGGTGTTAAATTATATAATAATATGGTGTGAGAGACTAAAGATTAGAACAGTGGTAAATACACAATTTATTATTGATTGTTGCACTAGAGATTCTGTCACAGGACTGCTAAAGAAATCACTCACTTACTTCTATGGCATTTCTTCCTTGCTGGCAAGGGGGTTTTTCAAGCATATTAACCAGCGAGAAAAGGACCCATATGAGCGGCTTAGTGGTCTTTTATTGATCCAGTTGATGGCAAGTTGCTCTCAGCATCAGAATTGTGTGTGTACCTCAAATGTGAAAAAAAAAAAAAGAGGCAAACAGACGGAAAATATTTAATCTATAATAACCATCTCAGGAAAAAAAATATTATAAAAGTATAATGTTTCTGCTATGAAACACAGCATCCAGTCCGTATAGTGGTGTTTCATGAAGACTGCATTATGTTCTTGAAAAGGAAGTAAACCTTCCTGTAATATTTGTACCTATAGGTAAGTCTAGAATAAGGCTTACCTATAGGTAATGTAAATATCTCCTTTAATGTATACTGCGCCGATGATGTCATTGTCGCATGCGCTCTGAAGGAACGGCCGCCCATAGCGGTTCTTCAGAAGCCTGTGCTGTGACCGGCGGCTCCCACGTGCATGGGCAGGAGTGACGTCACACGGCTCCGGCCAGTCACATAGCCGGAGTCCTCGGCCCCGGAAAGAAGAAGGGCGAAGATGGAAGCAGCCTTCAGCTGGGCTGTGTTTGCAGGTAAGTGTCACATAATGTGCTAGTATGCAATGCATACTAGCACATGATGCCTTTACTTTGCAGGGGAAAAAATGGACACAATCAGAGTTTACGTCCTCTTTAAGATGCTAAGAATTTTTGTTATAGGATCGAAACCGTTGTTTATATATACACAGGTGCAGCTGAAAAAATTTGAATATCATCAAAAAGTTAATTCTTATGTCAGTAATTCAATTCAAAAAGTGAAACTTATATATTATATAGATTCATTACACACAGAGTGATATATTTCAAGCATTTCTTTCTTTTAATTTTGAGGATTATGGCTTACAGCTAGTGAAAACCCGAATTTCAGTATATCAAAAAATTAGATAATACATAAGACCAATAATTAAAAAAAGAATGTTTAATACAGACTTGTTGGCTTACTGAAAAATATGCCCATGTACAGTATAGTATGCACTCAATACTTGGTCGGGGCTCCTTTTGCATGAATTACGGCGTGGCATAGAGGCGATCAGCCTGTGGCACTGCTGAGGTGTTATAGAAGCCGAGGTTGCTTTGATAGCAGCCTTCAACTCATTTGTATTGTTTGGTCTGGTGTCTCATCTTCCTCTTCACAATAACCCATGGATTCTCTATAGGATTTAGGTCAGACAAGTTTGCTGGCCAATCAAGCACAGTGATACCAAGATCATTAAACCAGCTACTGGTACTTTTGGCAGTATGGGCAAGTGCCAAGTCCTGCTGGAAAATGAAATCAGCATCCCCATAAAGCTGATCATCAGAGGGAAGCATGAAGTGCTCTAGAATTTCCTGGTAGAGGGCTGTGCTGACTTTGGACTTGATAAAAAAAGTAGACCAACACCAGCAGATGACATGGCTCCCTAAATCATCACTAACTATGGACATTTCACACTGGACCTCATGCAGCTAGGATTCTGTGCCTATCCACCCTTCCTCCAGACTCTGGGACCTTGATTTCCAAATGCAATGCAAAATTTACAGTCATCTGAAAAGAGGACTTGGGACAACTGAGCAACAGTCCAGTCCTTTTCATCCGTAGCCCAGGTAAGATGCTTCTGACGTTGTCTCTAGTTCAGGAGTGGCTGGACACAAGCAATGCGACAGTTGTAGCCCATTTCCTGTATACGTCTGTGTGTGGTGGCTCTTGAAGCACTGACACCAGCTGTAGCCCACTTCTTGTGAATCTCCCCCAAATTATTGAATGTTTTTTTTTTTTTAACAACAAAAATGTATTTATTAAGAAGTTGCAATGTGCACATGTCAGCAACAACAAGCAGTTACAGAATGCAACAAGGAGTGCAGGAACGCATGTTTACTCAAAGGCAGTATACAATAGATATTAGACAGTCAATTCCAAAAGGACATATTGCAATATGGGAACCCAGCATACAGAGGATAACACTTCCATCCAATCTGTGGGTCGTGAGGTACATACTGACCCCTAACAGGAGGCAGCTAGGAGATGACGAACAGGGAAGGAATGAAAAAAGAGAAGGGGGGGCAGAGAGGGAGCCAGGGGGGAGGAGGAATGAAGGGTGAGCTGAAAAGGAAGGGGGGGGGGTGCAACCTCTTGCCAGGAATGTCCCATCAAAAAATGCTAACTAAATTAGTAAATCTGCCTCCAGACTAGCCAGAGGGGATACAGCCTGTAAGGCACCCCACAAATCTATCCTTGAGGACCAGATCTTGTCGAATTTGCTGGGGAAGTTCCTGTTGGTGTATGTTATTTTATACAGATGTAGGACATTATTGAGGGTATCACGCCAACGCATAACCATGGGTGATAGCGTAGCTTTGTATTTCAGTAGTATCCCTCGACGGGCATAGTACAGATATTATGAATAACTTTGTGTACTTTCACCAAGTACATTCAATAGCATTACCTCCAGGGTCAACGGAAGGGTAGTCCCGGCTATTTGGTTAATATCCACCAGTCTCAGGAAAACCTTGAGAATAACGGAGGGAGTTATCGAAAGATAAAAATATTGGGAATGGGTGCAAGCAGGACTTTAGACTTCAAAAGGCGTTCGACTGGGTCTTTCTCGAGCGTGACACCATTGGGGAACTGATGTTAGAAGGCATGCCTCAACTGCAGATATCTGAATAACGTCCAATTCGGAAGTTCATTTTTCTTCTAAGTTCATCAACGGACACAGCGCCTCCTTTAATCTTGACCTTTAGGTTATAGGATTAGTACTAGGCAGAACATAAAACTTGTCTACGCCCCATGGGCCATGCTTAGTCAGTATATAACCCCCTCCCTGCTCTAGGTATTCAGTTTTTTTATATCTAGTCAGGAGTAAGGACCTAGCTCCTTGCTGGGATCTTTTTGGTCCTAGCAATTTTTTTTTCTCCTTCCTTGCAAATGTTTGATTTTTATTCTCCTAGGAGATCTACAATTAATCGCCGCGACATAGCCTCAATGGATGGAGGCTGGCCCGCGAGTTAAACATCTTGCAGGGTCGCGTACGACCGGGCTCTGGTCCGAGTCACAGCGTCCCCCTGGCTGACAGCCCCCCCACTTCAGTGGCGAGGGTTCTGTCTGGAGCGATACCTGCAGCCATGGAAGGGGTAAGTACAGCCCCCCCCCCCTCCTGGGCGGGGGGTGGGATGGCCGTGGGTACTCTCCAGGAATGGTCAAACCTGCCTGCAGGATCCCTCCTCCCATCCCTCAGTTAAGCTGGGTTTACCCTACCCCCATCTCCCCTCCATCCCCCTCTGTGAGTGTTCCCTGAGGTGACTCATGTGCTGCTGTGTATACTGCCTTGCTAGGTGGGGCTGCAGTGCCTTGAGCCATGGGGGTCCCAGTGCAAGGTTTTCCCTCCATCTCCCTTCTATCCTCCCTCTGGGGGTGTTCCCTGAGGGGGTTTGTGTGCCAGGGTGGGTACAGTACCTGGAGGGGGTCCCAATGCAGAGGGAGCAGCAGAGGCTTCTGTGTGCTCTGGGAACCATGTGCTAGCATTTGGCAGCATTCAGCGCCCATTTTCCCTTACCCTGCTTGGTCTTTGGCTAGTGGCCATTTTCCCTTAGCCTGCTTGGTCTTCGGCTGGCGGCCATGTTGGTGTAGTCTGATGTCACGGCTGGTGGTCATTTTCCCTTGGTTTGGAGACAAACAGAGCTGTGCAGAGACAGGCCGAGCAGGTCACATGATTTACAGAGCTTCTGGGGTCTTCCTCTTCCTCCTGGAATCCACGTTAGAGGACATGGCATGTTGAGTGCATTCTCCAATCTGTTGTGGTGAGTGCCTGGGGTCCCTTCTGTTTACCATCAAGCACATTTAGGGAGGGGGGGGTCCATAGCAGTGCCAAAAACTTAATTCATGCTGCAGGGTTTCCCTTACTCCATGGAGCCTCAGGCTCGCATCTCCCCCACTGTTCCCCTCATGGGGGCACCTGGTCCCTCGGAGCCCCAGTTCCCTATTAAGGTTCTGACGGCAGTCCTAGAATCTCTGGTATCCCAGGTGGAAGTGGCGTGCGGGCAGAGGTCTGGCAGGAAGAGTCCTCTACCTACTCCTGCTCAGTTTGTCTCAGAGTCTGATGCTACTGTGGACATGGCCCAGCCACTGGGACTTGATATCACGGTTCCTCATCTGTCAGATCGTGACAATGACTCCTCCATGGTCGCAGCAGCAAAGGAACAAACGCTGGTGGATGCACTTGTTACTGCAGTGCGTGAGAGTTTAAAAATGGAGGATGTGGCTAATGTGGCCACAGCGGTGGCTGTTCCTTTTGGTACACACAATGCACCTCGTGCAGCTAAGGTGTTCTCTTACCTTCCCTATTTTGACTATAAGAAGTGGGGGCAACCAAAGCAACCTTTTGTGGTCCCAAAACGTTTTGCGGTACGTTACCCCTTTGAGGAATAATGTATAAAAAAGTGGACCAGTCCACCAGTGGTGGACCCTCCTGTTTGCAGGTTGAATAAGGTAACCATGATTCCAGTAGAGGATTCTCTGTCCTTTAAAGACCCGGCCAATAGGATAGCGGAGTCTGTGGCGCGTAGCATGTTCACTATGGCCGGTTCGGCAATGCGACCAATCCTGGCCTTGGCCCTGGTGTCTCAGACACTGACTGAATGGGCCAAGCTTTTGCGCCTAGGTCTGGGAAATGAGCAGGTTCCTGCTGCTTATGTTGATATGGCGGACCGGTTGATCCAAGGGCTGCAGTTTGTATGCGATGCATCTTTGGATCCGACTCCCCTCCTGTCCAAACTTTCACTTTCAGTGGTAGTGATTAGATGTGTGCTGTGGCTTAAGAACTGGTCTGCAGACCAAGCCTCTTAGAAAGCGCTCATTGATCTGCCCTTTCAAGGCGATCGCCTGTTTGGGGCTACCCTGGAAGACATCATAAAGGGTGTCATGGGGGGGGAGGGGGGGAAGAGTACCTTCCTGCCACCGTCTAAGAAAGGGAAGGGGCCTTTTAAATGTGGGCCTTCTTTCACCTTCCCTAAAGGAATTATTTCGGGCCCCCGGGACTGCAGACAAGGGAAGCAAATCTCTCAAAGTCTTCCTCGGAAGGTTCAAATCAATCTTGGTCTAATAAGCCTAGAGCGGGCTTCTCCAGTCCCGCAGACAAAAGACCCCTTCAAAATGAAGGTCTGCCCTCAACCATTACTGGGGGGGGGGGGGGGAAGGAGGGGACGACAGGGGGGGGGGGAAGGAGGGGACGACATCATCGGTTTCTGGCCTTGTTGTGTCCTTATTCTTAAAGGGAGATATCAATAATATATGCACATAGGAGTGGGTGGATTGGAAACCAGCAAAAAATATATACTAACCAGCAAAATATATGATTGATATCTCCCTTTAAGAATAAGGACACCCCCATAAGATGTGTGACATATTTTTGAGATATATATATCCAGATCATACGAAATAAATTGCTTTTTTCTTTCCACTTTACAGAATGCCCACTAGGGGTCTCTAGTCCCAATCTCACTGCAGCGTATTTATTGCTGCAGAGATTATAAATACAAGCATTTACCTCTGATAATATTGCCCACTATACATGCTACCTTTAGAATAATGATATAGCCCCTTTTTTTAATAATAATATTGCCCCCTTTTTTAATAAAGATATAGCCTGGTTTTTAGCAATGTTTTTATGATACATCTCGGTGTCACATAGACTATCCACATGGCGCTGGTTCACAAGTATTATTTCATTCATGTTTGCCCAAATAAGAAGCTTTCAGTACAAGAAGTTGTTTTACTATGTAGCTTTTAAGCACCATTCCGCTCGTTGTCCTGGTACTATTTTTCAGTTTTGTGATCGCTGCTCTATCAGATCGTTTCTTTGCCCCATCTGATTGTTTTGTATATCCTGACTTCCGTACTCTGAGTGATGACAACAGTCACTGTTATGTGATTGGGCAACGGCTGCAGTGGGCGTGCTCTAACCCTATGAGTCATCAGCAGCCTTGCCTTTAAATATGCCCTTCGCCATCATGGTGCTTGAACGGCCTGAAGAAGGGGCGTAGGCCTTGAGAACGCATTGCCAGAAGTTCGTCATCCCGCTGACCCGCCGGAACTGGAACTGACATTGCGCTACTCCAAACTGAAGTCCAGGAAGCGCCAGAGACCACTGACATTCACCTGATATCAGATTGGAGCCTGCCACAGCCTTCCTCCTCCCCTGGATAAGCCGGAGATGGCAATGACCTTTTGTGACTTACCCTCCTTGTGGAGGGTGTCAGTGACTGGACAACTGTCAAGTCAGCAGTCTTCCCCATGATTGTGTAACCTACTGAACCAACAATATTGAACTTTCACAATATTCTAATTTTCTGAGATACAGAATTTTGTTTTTTCACTAGCTGTAAGCTATAAATGAGTAAGTATGCTTGAACTCCTTGGGATAAGTGGAGAGTATGCCCGCATCCCTAAACGCGAATTAGAAAAACAAAACCCTCTGGCGGGACTCTAGAAGGCATATTCTCCACTAGAAAGATAAGTACAAATTAGTATAAAATTACATAGTTTATTACAAAAGTTTTTAAAAAAATGAAAAAAGTGGGGGGAGAAAAGGGAAGATGGAGTAAGGTTTACAGAGATGCAATGTACAAGAAAACAGTATTACATTAAAATACAACAAGTGCATATAACAGAACCACTTCTTTACTGTACTACTGTGCAATTGAAACAGAGTGCTACCCAACACGTTTCAAGATCGTGCGTTGTTCCTCTTCATCAGGGGAAAGGGGTAATATTACTCATTAATATCGTTCAGAAAAATGTATAGCATAGACATAGGTTCTCATATAGGACTAGTGCAGGTTAAAAGCAGGAAGAAAAGATGCTGCTGCAACTGGCTTCGGCTCACCCATAGAGGCAGAGAGCAACAGCCGGTCCCATGTATTTCCACCAAAAGGGGGGGGGGGGCTGGGAGGTGACCAGCCTCCAGAGTGCCCACCAATGGGAGGCTACCTGGCTGTGTGAATCAGCCCTTGCTGCCTGGGATGGATATGTGAATATAGTGGAGGAACTTGAGAAGTGAAGCCGTTTTGTTTTTCTAATAGCTGTAAGCCATAATAGTCAAAATGAAAAGAAATAAATGAATCACTCTGTGTGTAATGAAACTATATAATACAGGAGTTTCACTTTTTGAATTGAATTACTGAAATAAATTCACTTTTTGATGATATTCTAATTTTTTGTGATGCACCTGTAGGGTGCTGACAACACTGCTACCTTGGGTGTCCTCTGAACGTACCCTTATAGCCGATGAGCGTACATATTTGGGCTGCAATATTTTTTTTAAAGATTTTTTTTTCAGCAGTTAGATATTGCATGCGTTGTGCCTCAAAAAACAAAAAAAAAAACAAAACAAAAAAAAAAATATATATATATATATATATATATATATATATATTAAGGAAAATGGTTAATCTATAATCACTATCTCAAGTAAAAAAAAAAGTTATCATTAGTCCACAATCTGAAGTGAATGTAGCACTATGTCCAGCCTCTGCAATTTATTGATAGGCATTTGCAGTTACCTTGGTGACACTAGCTTGCCACTGTTGCTCAGGATTGTTCATTGCCTTACCCACACAATCCTTCAGAGGCTACCTGCAATTGCAACTATAAAATGTAGGCAGTGGCACTGCCTTCATGGTTTGAAAATTGATTCAGGGAGTAATCACTTCCTGAACATGGAATGAGTTGCAGTCTATCCACTGATCTTTTGCCTGGCACAGCGCGTTGTAGAGGGGCACCCCCGGCCCAGTCCAAACTGCACCTAGCTGACAGGAGTAGTGATGCTGCTGTCATAACGCCTGTCAGCCTATGGCAGGGGAAACTTCTGGTGGCCCAAGACCTAGCAGGCAAATTGATTAGCTGGAGTCTCTAGGCCAGATCCAGAGAGTTCCTAGCTGTGCCATTAAACAAGAGCAAGTACATTGGGGTGACAAATTTATCAAGGCTAGAGCAGCTATATCAAGGAAACCATTTTAAAACAGAAGTTTAGAGACACTTTAAAGAGGTGGTGACTTGAATAATCATTAAAATGTTACATTTTCCTGGATACAGCAAGGGAAGTATCTATTCATAGGTAAAAAAGCTGTTGCAGCACAAGTATGAACTACAATTTTTAAATTTGTACTTCAGGTCCAATTAATGCAGCTCTGTAATTATAAATACATCATTAAGGACCCATTAACACTAGCGGGCACGTATTATAGCCTGCATAACATAGTGCTCTGGTGTGCATTGTAGCAACGCATTGAAGTGTTTACCTTTTTAAACTTTATTTTTTTTAAAAAAAACACTTAATTTAACTTAATGCAAGTTGCGATGCACTGATGTGCTTTGTAACACATTTTTGTACATTGCATCAAAATGCAGAATGCTGCATTTATATGCAATGCATGCCAATACACTGGTATACGGTTTGAACAGGTCACATATAGAACAATTGTTACCTCATTGTCCTTCCATTGAGCCTGCATTGCAAATCAATGCAGCTAAGCGACACTCAATGGGAGTATGCATTAAAATTATTTATTTATGACTATATTTAAAGTTTTCAGGATACTTAAAGTGGTAGTAAACCCTCCTATCATTTTTAGCCAAGGAAGCTGCCATCTTGGCCTCTGTTTAATCTACAACTGCCATGATGCTGCACATGTGATCAGCTATGATACCAGCCATTGGATGGCTTGACAGTTTGGTTTAGAGCACAACCAATGGGAGTGTTAAATTTCTGGCACGTGCCGGAAATGTACCTGGTTTTTAAACTGTTAAATGGATGGGTTTACTACCGCTTTAAGAATCAAGCAATCAGGATTGAGAAGAAAAAAAAATAAAATCAGGCATAAAGCCACAATGGTCCATATTACAATTATTTTTTTAAATGAAAGTAGGACAAGTTCCAAATTGTATCAACCTACTGTACAGAAGAGCTCATGGAAGGGGAGGGATTTGCAGCACAAGGAGCCAATCAAGTGTGCTGCAATGCAAAGAGCTTACTACCAGGAAGCAGAGCAACAAAAAGATGAGCTCATCAGTCTGCTGCTTCTCCTTTAACTGTTCAGTCACAGGGTGGGTTTAGGGAGGGACCTGTTAAGTGCAATTTTGAAGTTTGACATATTTGGTATCTATGTATTTAGATGATGCAACACAATCTTTTATATTTTACTAAAATCAATTATATTGTGTTTGTGTGCCCTCAAATTCATTTTGTGTATTTTTTCTTAAAAACCTGCATTTGATAAACTGCTGTGCAAATATTCTGAGACATAAAAAAATTGGAACTGCCATGATCTAATTCTACAGCACCTCTGCTGTCAGAAAGTATATAATGGTTTAGGGGTTATAGGTAATTTTCTTGCTGGCTGAATTACCCTGGATGCTAAGTGGTTGATCCCTTTGCACCCAGCTTATGCACATATTCAGTCTCACTAAAGTGGGTCTTTCTTTGTGGGGCTGCATACAACTCCGGGACTCATACTACCAATCTGGAACGGGGAGAAATAGTTCCCAATGATCTGATCACTGTGATTGTCTATGCCACTGTACCTGTGTTGTTTTTTTTTCTCCCCATTGAATGAAGAAAAAGATACATTGTATCTTTCTCCTTGCTAGAGAAGAAAATTGTAAACAAAACGAGTGTGTGCAGAATAATTATAATAAAGATAAAATAGGTAGATCAGATTTTGATCTAGGTCAGTTTGGGCTAGAGTCAAAAGGCCAGTGTGTTTTGGGTAGGATTAAAAAAAAGCAGCAAATTGCACATGATTGTTTCTGGGCACTACTACTGGTACAAACAACAAATATACACATACACTATATTGTCTATAGTATTGGGACGCCTGCCTTTACACGCACATGAACTTTAATGGCGTTCAGTCTTGAGTTTGCCCACCCTTTGCAGCTAGAACAGCTTCAACTCTTCTGGGAAGGCTGTCCACAAGGTTTAGGAGTGTCTATGGGAATGTTTGACCTTTCTTCCAGAAGAGCATTTGTGAGGTCAGGCACTGTTGTGGACAAGAAGGCCTGACTCACAGTCTCCAGGTCAGGACTCTGTGCAGGCCAGTCAAGTTCCTCCACCCCCCTTCGCCCAGTTCTTTATGGACCTTATTTGTGATGATATATACAGTTTTATTAGCACATGCTAAAGTTGCAAAACAGTGTTCAGGCATGAACATTTGTTTTACCCTTAGACACAAAGAGATTAAAGAACATATTTTATGTACAGAAATACATAGTGAAAATATTTTTTTTCTCATTTTTTTACAGCAGAAGAAAAAGAAAAGCATGAATTTATTCTATTTTGGAGCTCCAAAACAAAAAGTAAGTATGTTCTGTCAGTTAACTTTCCATTTATTGCCCCTTTCGCACGAGCGCACTGAAAAACTGACAGACGGACCTAATCGGACCCTTCAGTCTCCTCTATGGAGCGGTGGGTACAAACAGACATGTGTCCTGTTTGCACCTGCCAACATCCAATATGATCCACTAACAGCAGATGGATGGGGATCAATTCCCCTTTTGTCTAGCCAATTGGATTGGATGGCAGTCGGTGTAACTGGACAGGTTAGTGGGCTGCTCTGCATAAACGGAGTGAACCTGGACCAGCCCTCTGCTCAGGGAGGATCTGCTGACATAGCTCCCATTGAGCAAGTGGTCTGCTAGCAGAGCCTGCCTCGTGTGGAAGGGGCCTTACTGGTCAAAGAGCAAGCTGGAATTGACATTGTATCTGCAAACAATGCCTTTGTTCAAAATATGTATACAATTTTCTCTTGGCCATTTGAGCTTTCATTTGTCAATCTTTTATTCTACAGTATATCAAGCATTTCAAAGCACTATAAAGAGTGCAATGAACTACTTTAATTGGTTCGGTTATATGCCACAATGATGCATCATTTAACAGAAGGGTGTCCTGGCCACAATCCATAATAATAATAAGTTTGGAAATGAGACAGCAACATTTCAACAGAATTTCATAAAAAAATTACTAGATCATTAACAATAAAAATGCAGCTTTTGCTGCAATATTTACCTTCAGCCTGGGACTGTCCCCAGGCAGTAACTGCTTTCTGGCACTAGATGTCGCAAAATCTTAGGCCTCATGTACACTGCTGCTGATAAACGGACGTTTAGGAGCAGTTGGGCGTTTTTTTCAGCAGCCCCTGAACTCTCCTCTGTTATCTTATCAGTACATGCTCACAGACCTGTCTATAGTCCTTTCCAGGCAGTTGAGTTTCATAGCATTTTTTTGAAAGCATAAAAATGCATTCAGGATGGATGCTCAGAGGCATTTGAGACACCAAATGCTTGTAACCACGTGTAAACGCGGTAACTTGCGCCTAGAAGGGTTTTTAATGGAGAATTATATCTGACCATTTTTAATCAGAAAACATAAATAAACTGGGAGGGAGAGAGAGAGAGGGGAAGAGACCAAAAAACATGCATAAATGCAACATATAACATTGGCAAAACTGACTTTTTTTGTGTCATTACTAGCTGAAGTTCCAGCCCTCTGTAGAGGTTTCAGACGTCCTGTGTACCTTATGGGTTGATTTACTAAAGCAGGAGAGTGCAAATTCTGTTGCAGTTGTGAATTCTAGCTAATCAGTTTTTTTTTGTTTTTTTTTTTAAATCAAAGCATAAATTGACCAAGCTGATTGGCTACCATGCACAGCTGCACCAGATTTTTCACTCTCCAGTTTTAGTAAAACACCCTGGTGTCGTACAACAACAATTTGGACCTGTTAAATCGCATGACATGTCGCACTGGTGTCAACAGGGGCTAAACGGTGCTCACAAATAGGGTTGCCAAATCATCCCTTTAATCCAGGACACCTATGAATTACACAGGTTCTGAGGCTAATTTAATGCAGATAATGCACCAAGTGAGTTTAATTACCACCTTAATCAGCCACAGAACCTGTGTAATTCATATGTGTCCTGGATTAAAGGGATGATGTGGCAACCCTACTCACAAATCATTACATGTGTGCAGGTTTGTGTAAGAACTACTCACCACTTCAGGAGTAGCTGAAGACTATATCACCTCGTGACTATATACATACCTTTTTACCCGTTGTGAAAAAAGTTATGTATATATCTAAAAGGGGCAGGGGTAATGGGCTTCAAGAAATGGGAGGGATGGCTGGCGAGAGGATTTCAAAAAGATGGACCTAAAAAACACATTATGTACGTAAATTATTATTCCACAGTGAAATTGGTTTCAGAATTAATCACAGGTGCCATTAACATAATGTATTCTCCAATTTAACATTTTACCTCCCTATATAAATTCTCAGCATAGCAGCATTTAAAGTATACAGTGTGTCAACCCAATCACTAAAATATCATATAAAATTTAACATATGATTGCAACAGTCATCTATAATCTGCAGCTTCCGTTAAAATAATACCTGGTGATCCTGGCAGGAAGGTCCTTGTTCTTACGGAGAGATAGAATATATATATATATATATATATATATATATATATATATTTATATATATATATATTTTTGCATAGTTTAGGAGATATTCACTGTATCCGCATGTGCGACATCATTGCCACATCCGCACTGAAGGAACGACCCGAAGGTGCCATTTCTTCAGTAGCTGTGCCGTGACAGGTGGCTCCCACGCGCATGCGCGGGAGTGAAGCCATCATGGCTCTGGCCAATCACAGCGCCGGAGCCTGCGAACCCAGAAGAAGCATGTCACCAGTCACAGCGGTGTGTGGGGACTGCTGCAACAGCTTTGTTCTAAGGTAAGTATTTCGTAATGAGCTAGTATGCGGTGCATACCAGCTCATTATGTCTGTCTTGCAGGGTTTTTTTTTTTTTTTTCTATAGTTAACCACTTTAACCACTTGCTTACTGGGCACTTAAACCCCCCTCCTGCCCAGACCAATTTTAGGCTTTCAGCGCTGTTGCATTTTGAATGACAATTGCGCGGTCCTGCAACGGTGTACCCAAGCAAAATTATTTTTTTTTTTTAAAGTTTTTATTCAGTTTTTCAGTTAACAATCAAATAGAGTCACATACAGAAAGGTTCGTAAGGTGTTATGCAGCATGACTTAGAGAGTACCAATAACACAGTGTACATTTGACAAGTTCTGAAAACAGGAAACAGAGACTAAATTGTATGTGATTACAAAGCTTCCATACCTCGGTTGGGCAGTGGGTCCGTGAGGCATCATTTGCGGGGCCTTTGAGGTGCCTCTGGACCAACCCCAAACAAAATTTTTATCATTTTTTTCCCACAAATAGAACTTTCTTTTGGTGGTATTTGATCACCTCTGCGGTTTTTATTTTTTGCGCTATAAACAAACAAAGAGTGACGATTTTGAAAAAAGAACAATATTTTTTACTTTTTGCTATAATAAATATCCAAAAAAAAAAAAAACTATAAAAAAGAAAATTAGTCATCAGTTTTGGCCGATATATATTCTAATACATATTTTTGTTAAAAAAAAAACGCAATAGGTGTATATTGATTGGTTTGCGCAAAAGTTATCGCACCTACAAACTATGGGAAATGTTTTATGACGTTTTTACTATTTTTTTTTTTTTTTTACTAGTATTGGCGGCGATCTGCGATTTTTAACGGGACTGCGATATTGGGGCGGACATGTCGGACATTTTTGACACTTCTTTAGGACCAATGACATTTATACAGCGATCAGAAATTTAAATGTCCACTGATTACTGTATAAATGTCATTGGCAGGGAAGGGGTTAACACTAAGGGGGCAGTGAAGGGGTTAACTGTGGTTCCTGCATGTGTTCTAACTGTGTGGGGGTGGGGCTGGTCGGGACATAACAGATCTCACTGATCCCAGTGACAGGGATCTGCTATGTCCCCCTTCACAGAACGGAGAATCGGTGTGTTTACATCAGCGGTTCCTCCGTTCTGCAGCGGTTACAGGTGATTGGCGGGTGTGAGTGCGCGCGGGGAGCGCGCAAAGGGGCGGACGTCCATGGAAGTCCACCCGCCAATTGGGATCCGCACAGTCTTTCGGCTATAGCATCTCACACAGATCCCTTCAGACACACTGACCTCGATCCTGAGCTCTAACTTTGGCTCTATTATGAAGCCAGCACACACCTGATCCATCAGTATGCTTGCTTCTCCCAAAATCTGGTGTAAACAACCAATTTACCGAGTAGCACGGGATCACCCTGCTAATATATATATATATATATATATATATATATATATATATATATAAAACGCTATTCCCTGTCTTCCAGTTGTGCTCTTGCATTTTTACCCTGCAATGGAGGCAGTAAGTGGCCAAACATTATAGTAGCATGGTCTATTGCTATCACAATCAGTACGCGCACTTTGGGAATCACCTTACTGCCGTCACATTAAGAGGACATTAAGAAAGGAAGTGATTGCAAAGAGGCAGCAGGGGGTCAGCAGAAATGAAATTACAAGGGAATACAATAAAGGTGAACTCAAGTATTTTGTTAAAAAAAGATCATTGTTTATCATAAACAGTGTTTTAGAAAACAAATGTATATTGATTAAAGATTTACATAATCTTTATCTTTAGCAAAATAAATACATTTGGATGGAGTAGGAAATGGCTAAAGCTCCTGTTAGGTGTTTTGTCTCATTTAAAAGATTTCCCTTTACTGTAGACTCAATAGGAAGTTAGAGAGAATCTTTCCAAAGTAGGGAAAATCCCGTCTTGACAGTTTTCTCCAAAACAAGTGTCCCAATTGGAAGAATATCCCTTATATTCCTGTTCAAGTGTAAAGTTAAAATTTTGGCTTTACCCCCCTTATAAATCCCAATGGTCCGTGGGACAAATAGAGTTAAAAATCCCAATCAAGGGCACAGATAGCAATAAAAGCAGACATAGAAACTGGTGTGCTTACCCCTCACCACTTTACACACAAAAATGGCTTACTAGCTAGTACATGATCTGACACTTCCGGGTCTGGGGCGCATGCGCACTGGGATTGGACACAGCGGGAGCCAATCAGCAGGTCTGGCAGACTTGATGTCCGCTGGGACCCACCGATTGTTCGGGAAAGAAGCAGAACGGTGATCTGCCTATGTAAACGAGGTAGACCACCGTTCTGTCAGTAGGGAAGGTAGTGATCCTGTGTTTCTGCAAAGCATGAATGCGGATCTCTATCTTCCCCTAGTACAAGCGCCTCCCTCACAGTAAGCAAGCACATTTTAGGCAAACTTTTAACCCTTTGATCATCCTTGATGTTAAGCCCTTCTTTGCCAGTGTCGTTAGTACAGTGACAGTGTGAATTTTTAGCACTGATTACTATATTGGTGTCACTGGTTCCTAAAGAAGTGTCACTTAGTGTCCGATTTGTCCACCGCAGTGTCGCATTCCCACTAAGTCGCCATTAATAGTAAAAAATAAAAAAATTAATAAATAAATAAATATGCTAGAAATCTATCCCATAGTTTGTAGACACTATAACTTTTGTACAAACCAATCAATATACACTTATTGGGATTTTTTTTACCAAAAATATGTAGCAGAATACATATTGGCCTAAATTTATGAAGAAATTTGATTTTTTTTTTTAACTTTTTATTGGATATGTTTTATAGCAGAAAGTAAAAGATTTTTTTTTTTTTTCAAAATTGTCGGTCGTTTTTTGTTTATAGCGCAAAAAATCAAAAACACATTTTGGTACAACGTCACACAACCGCGCAATCGTCATATAAATAAGGCAGTGCCGTATCGCAAAAATGGCCTGGTCATGAAGGGGATGAACCTTTCAGATCTGAAGTGGTTCAAGAAGAATTCCAGCTTTTCTTTTCCTCCACAAAACAACAGTTGCTTTGTGCATGTAAATGAATCACAACCCTACTTTCAGTCTGTGTGTAATTTATCTCCGTTAGCTGTATACAACAGGTTTCTGTGTCTGATGTCACTCCTCCTCCGGGCTGAATTTCAAAGTTCTCTGACTTCCTGTTTCCCTCTTTTTCCAGTCCTGATACTACATGTCCCATGATCCTTCGAGCTTCTGTAGCTTCAGGGCGGGCTATGGGAGTCACTTGTAGCAGTTCTGGGAGTTGATGTGGGTGGGTCCTGGGGTTACTGTGGGTGTTTCTGGGCCTTCATGTGAGTGGTGAAAGGTGTACATTTGTCATACTTCCTGCGTCATTCCTGTCTTGCAGCATACCAAAGAATAATGGCTTACTGCAAGACTACAGAGGAAGAGATATGGGGAGGGTATTATGAAAGTGTTTCCTTTATATGTAAATGAATCGCTTCACAGAGAGCAGGGCTCTGGGAATGCGGGATCTAGGGGTGGGGCTCTCCCTGTTCACACTGGCCGGCATATATAACTGGGCAGGATTGAATTCTAATTGTCATCCATTCAATTTTGCCCAGCAGCAGCACAGCTAGCATTCAGAACAGGCTGTGCATGAAGGTATTTTCTTCTTGAATAATGCTGTGAGGCAGGACTTGGGAAGTTTGGCCTCTTCTTGTAGGTGTGACTGGGTGGGATTGAATGCTAATTAGGATGTATTCAATTCCACCCACCATCGGAGCCGTGAAGGAAATTGCATCATTTGCAGTCTGAAAGACTACAAAGGGCAGGGGACAGAATCTGGTCACTGTAGGAAGTGACTGTGGAAGGGACAACGTTTATTAGCAGGATATACAGAGTGTCACATGAGACAAAGCAACAACTAAACCAAAAATATCAGGGGATCTGCAGATCTTCTGTGCATGTCGGCTGCCTCAAATCTTCTGTCTTTTTATGTAATCCCAGACTGACTGGATGATGATGAGATCAGGGCTCCTTGTTCGTCTTTACACAGAAGGTAGTTCTTAATGACATTGGTCACAAGCGTATTCTACAGCAGGAAAATTACCCCAAACATACAGCCAATCACACTCCCTGATGGTATGGAATGATGGATAAGCCTAGATCTGTCTGTATTTCTCAGCATTGAGGACACCGTTGACCCTGACTAAATCTCCAACACCATTTGCACAAATGCAGCTCCAAATTTGCAACCTCCAACATGCTTCACTATTACCTGAAGACACTCATTATTGTACCACACTCCAGCCCTTCAGCGAACAAACTGCCTCCTGCTACAGCCAAATATTTACATTTTTGACTTTAGTCCAGGGCACCTGCTCCCATTTTTTTTGCACCCCAGTTCCTATGCTTTCATGCATAGTTGAGTCGCTTAGCCTTGTTTCCACATCGGAGGTATGTTTTTTTTTTTTTTTGGCCCCAATTCTGACCAGACGTCTCCCGACAGTAGATGGTTGTACCTGGGTCACACTGGTTTCTACTTTTCTGTGCTGATGGCACTGCTGGACATCTTCTGATGTTTAAGGGAAGTAAGCATGATGTGTCTGTCATACTGCTGCATTAATTTCCCTTGACCGACCACTGTGTCTATGGTGCTTAGCATTGCCCATTTCTTTTTGCTTCTTCAAAGAAGCTTGAACATGAGGGGGAGAACACGGGCCATCTGTTGGCAATGATTGCCAAAGCCCAGCAGGGAACCCCCCATATCGAAACAATCCGGAATTCCAAAGGGGAGCTGGTTAGCGGTCAGGAACAAGTGGCTGCTGTTTTCGGATCAGGGTTCACTTCCTTGTATTTCAAGGAAGGACTTTGACCTCCTTAATTCCCCTATTAAGCTGGAGGAGCTGTCCTTGGCGGTCAAACAAATGGCAAATGGTAAATCCCCAGGTGTTGATGGCCTTCCTAACGAAACGTATAAAATCTATGGGGAGGTGCTGCTGCCTACCTCGCTGACAACCTTGAATGCTGCTTTGCAGACTGGTAGCCTGCCGGCATCCATGAGTGAAGCCATCATAGTGGTCATCCCCAAGGCGGGGAAGGATTTGGAGCAGCCAGACTCTTATAGACCTATATCCTTACTTACCTCAGATATCAAACTCTTAGCCCTGGTCCTGGCTAATAGACTGGCGGGTGTTGTTGCGGACTTGGTCCACCTAGACCAGTCTGGCTTCATCCCCGCCCGCTCTACTGCCTTGAACATTCGCAGGCTGTTTTTAAATATTCAGATACCTGTTGACAATCCCGGAAACAGAGCTATTTTCTCCCTCGATGCTGCCAAGGCTTTTGACAGCGTCGAGTGGAGTTATCTCTGGTCGGTGCTCCGAAGGTTTGGCCTCGGAGATGGGTTCATCTCCTGGATTCAGCTCCTATATGCAGCACCCAGGGCAAGAGTTCGGGTTAATGATACTATTCGGAATCTTTTCCTTTGCATAGGGGCACTAGGCAGGGGTGCCCATTGTCACCCCTGCTGTTTGCTCTTGCACTGGAACCATTGGCCGCTGTAATCAGATCCTCCCCATCTATAGTGGGTTTTCGAAGAGGACAGAGGGAGGAAAAAATTTCGCTATATGCGGACGACACCCTGCTGTACCTGGGTGATACGGCAGGGTCGTTGAGGGAGGTAATGCGACTCATAGAATGGTTCGGACAGCTTTCTGGCTTTGCCATTAATTGGCATAAGTCGGTTCTCCTTCCATTAGACCCCTTACCTACCGCCTTGCCAGAGGATATGGGCCATATCCAAGTGGTCACGTCCTTTAAATACCTGGGTATAATGGTGTCGGGAGATCCACGAGAGTATGTTTCCCTGAATTTGAAACCACTTCTTCACAAATTTAAACTTAAATGTGCCATCTGGTGTAAATTACCACTGTC
>BLSH010317150.1:647654-664790 GCA_018402905.1 Glandirana rugosa
ACAAAACTTTCACACGTTCGATACGAAGAAATGGCCAGTACGGATTTCGTTTAAATTATTCCGACTTGTTGACGACTTTCTGTAGACGTCTGTCAACCGATTTTATGTAGACGTCTGTCAGTATATCACGAAGTAGTAAGTTGATAGGGGTCTACAGAAACCCACCCAATTGTCCGTGGGACCCGACAACTCTTGGGGTCGTTACGAGGACCAGTTGACAGTCAGTTGTCCGTCAATTGGCGGAGTCCTGGCGGGTGGCAGTTTACTGCCGCCTCGCCAGGACGAGAGTGTCGCCCACCTGCAGTATACTGCAGGAGGGAAATTCGGCCCTAACGCGCGCTAGCCCGCGCATCGCGCGCAATCCCGGCTTAAAGGGAGGACGTCATATGACGTCCACCCGCTGTGAGAGCAGGACCGCTCCGCCGTCATTTGACGGTGGGCGGTCCTGAGGCGGTTAACTGCCTGTTGACTGACAGTTGACCAGGAGCATTGCTGGGGTTCTCAACAGCCCAGGGTGCCTGTTAACCCACCCAAAGACATCTGGGGATAGTTGAATGATGAAGCACTATATGACTGTCTGCAGATGTATTTTAGCCAACTGTCTGCAGATGTCTTTCAGCAGTTGTTCAGCCTTATTAAATTTGCTTTAGGCATGACCGGTAAAGAAGCATAGCTTGCACACTTTCAAAACAGTTCTCATGTCAACATATCTCTGGGTAAACAATGAAGATGATGTAAGTGCTTCTACCATGCCTGATCTATTTGTCCATGTCTAACGCTACCCATAGAAGTGAGATGTGTCATCCAATCAAAACATTATAAGCACTTTTAGAGTAATACAAATCTGAAATATAACTGCAATGACAAATGGTGGCATAGTATAGCAGCCACAGTTTAAAAATAGGGCATAGATAAAAGGTGTACACATTTATATGTACTGTATGAGTGAGTGTATATGGAGACCTAAGGCACATACTCTAAGTGCCCCAGCCACATAAAATCACTGCCAATAAAGCATTCTAACACTGTTTCTTAACTCTAGGAAGGATATTGGATGCTTACTCCAGAAATCGGAAAGTTGTTAAACATTGATGTCAGTTATTTGTGTGACAGTTTTCTCGTTGAAAAGGGCATCTCTTCTCTAGGTAGGTTTTGAGTGGTAGTGCTTTCAGGATTATCTGTATAGTGGTGTGTTTATGCTTTTAAGAAAACTGCTGTAATGAGGATTTTGTGCATGGTATGTTATACAGTAGGGCCCCATTCACACCATGGCGTTTCATTTTGAGTGCGGAATTGCCGCAATTCTGCCAGCGATTTGGAAAGTACGCAAATCGCGGGATGCCCTTGTGATCCCCGTTTCTTTGAATGGCACCCAAATTGCAGAGCAATATTGTCGCCCGACAATTCGTAGTCAAATTGAGCAAACAGAATTGCGGGAAGCCTGCCGCCTGAAAAGAAGTTGACTTATTTTGGGGCGACAGGTGTCCTGTGATTCTGTTTGTGCGATTTCACCGCGATTCGTCAGGCGATTTGGGTGCCATTCAAAGTAACGGGATTGCAAGTGTGTCCCGCGATTTGCATAGTTTCCGAATCGCAGGCAGAATAGCGGCGATTCCACGCGCAGAACGGAACTCCATGCTGTGAGTGGATCCTAATGACTACTTCATAGATATAGAGTACACACGGTAAAGCTGTGTAATAACATTATGACAACGCAACCCAAAAATATTCTCCCAAAAACTCGCTTAGAGTTATTTGTAACAAACCCTGTCTCTATTCCCTACAACATTTGCATGTACCACATTGGCTCCCTTCCTCTCCCAGTGCTGTTGTATAGGGGGTTGCAAGAGGCTGTTGCAAAGTTAAATTTAGATTCTTACACAAGCTGTATTTTAATATTACATGTAATGGTTTGAGTTTATACACTGTATGAATTTGTGTACTTTATATCTGTCAGGATTTCAGCTTTAACTTTGTATGCCCCTTCTTTTTGTTTTAAAGGTTCAAAAGGAAAAGAAGAGGTCATGAAACTAATTGCCACTCTTCTTGTACTGCAAACTGTTCGTACTTATAATCTACTGAGTGGCATCACATTCAAGACTTTAATGAAACTGGATCAGTGTGACACTGCAAGGTATATCTCTGCATACTTTAATCACAATTAACTGCACAGATATTTTATATTTCAATGTACAAACCACTTGTATTATACATCTCTATGACATATGCAAGTAACATAATATTACTGCTCTTAGTCCTCCAAAGACTGATAAAAGAAGATGCTGGCAGATGAATCATACCCAGTATCCCACCCAATATTCATATCTAGCCTTCTGTAACAGTGAGAATTTTAGTTACTCTGTCCTGCCAGATGCTAAAAACCATTAGTTCTCCATTAACTCCTCTCTCAACCATGCATCCAACACAATATTGGGCATTTTTGTTCTGGATGGGTGCGCTTTTCTTAGATGTACTGTATGTCTCCTGGAATTTATCACAATGTAGTGCAGGCAGGCTTGACCATTCCTGGGACATCGCCAAATGCCAAATAATATCTCTGAAGTGGGACAGTGTTAGAGCACAAAGGTTCCTGCTGTTCATTTGCTGTGATTTAGTGTACTAAGCACATATTCCTGTTCTCTTATTTATTTATTTTTCTATCTATGGACAAATAGGGGCAACGACGCTGAACAGAGTTAAGCTTAAAGAGGAGCTCCAGGCTCCTTCAGAAACAATTAAAAGTCAGCAGCTACAAATACAGTAGCTGCAGACTTTAAATATTGGGGCACTTACATATCCAAGAATCCTTTCACACATATGGACCGCTCATCTGTTGACGGATGAAAAACGGACATCTCTGCATCTCTATGGAAAAACAGATGACAATGGATGATCATCTATTTTCATCCGTTTTCATCTGCTTCTGTCAACATCCGTTTCTCTGAAAAGATGAAAGCCCTATTTTTCATCCATCAAAAAACCGGTTCGGACGAAAAACGTATGTAAACTGATAAATGGTCAGTTTTTAATCCGTTTTTCATTGGTTGTTAGGGGCAAACAGTCACTTGGGGGGGGGGGGTAGGGGGGGCAGTGTGTGCAAGGAGAGGTGAAGAACAGTACATATAGTGCGGGAGCAGTTTGTACAGACCGCCTCCCTCACTTGCCGACGCTGACTTTCACTGTCAGCTTTTAAATGTAATTGTCTGCTTTTTTTTTTCTATACTTCATAGCGCCGGGAAGGAGCTAAACTAAACACAGTGGTGTTTAGTGTGCTGTAACCTCCAGCAACCAATCAGTGAGCAGTCATGATGTGAATGGGGGGGGCAAAGTAAATGTTTGCCCAGGGTCCAATCAATATTAAAGGTGGCCCTGGTCCTGCACCACATTCACATTGCACTGCCCTTGCAATCTACAGCGTCAGTGAAATCTTAACGACAGCCCAAATGCAGTGTGTTAGCCTGCCCCAGATCCAATGATACACAATGACCATGTGATCCGGTTTCAGTGCGTTCCTAAAATTGGTGCATGCACGACTTTGGTGTAATGCAGTGCAATCTAAGCCCATTCAAAATGAATGGGTTTAAATCGCACTGCACTGAATCGCATGTGAATTGCACAGAAATGTGATGCAGTTCCTGTGTGACTCATAGCATGAACCAAGGCTAAGGGTAGTTCATACCTATGCATGCGGTGTGGCCTGTGTTTGTGTGGGAATGTGCTACAGTCCCTGCGGGAAATGCAGGGAAAAGGTCCTTACACCTTTTCTAAAAACACAGCCACAGAGAAACCACATTTTAAATTTAAAACCGCATTTTAAATGCATTTTATATTAAAATATAGAACATGTTATAGTCACCTGCTCTGTGCAATGGTTTTTCACAGAGTGGCCCTGATCCTCCTCTTCTCTAGGTGCCACAATAGAAAGCTGCTTGCTACGGGGGCACACAGTGCATGCTTGCTCCTGTGCTGTGTGCGTCTATGGAGCTATGCTTCATAGACCCACACAGTCACATTGCTGCTTGCTCCGATCCCCCGCCCCCCGCGCTTCACCACTTGGAACCTGCCGCTGAACCCTCCCATGACGAAAAAATTAACTACGGCCCTGGTCTGTACAGACTGCTCCCTCACTATATGTACTGTGTTTCACCTCTCCTCTCCTTGCACACATTGCCCCGACCCCCCCCCCCCCCAAAGAGGACCTGTCATATATCTGCTATCACATAGGGGAGTATTGGTCCCCTATGTGATAGCAATAAAGTCATAAGTAAAAAAAAAAAACATATGAAAAGTAAAAAAAACAAAAAAAAATTTGAGCCTCCCCACCCCCACATACACAGGCATACTATGCACGATTAATCATTAAAAAAAATCTCGATTCAACCCCCCTCTCATCTCAACTGACATTTCCCTGATTCTCTGCAAACAGTGCAGAGCCAGAGCTGTAAAAAAAAAAAAGACATTCCTCAGTGCAGAGAGAGAAAGAAGAGAAGAAGTATCTCTGGGTTCTTTAGATCAAAGGAATGAACTTTGGTCTGCAGGTGAGGTCAATTTTACCACTTAAAGACTAAACCTTTTTCTGACACTTGTTGCTTACAAGTTAAAAATTAGTATAGTAAACTGTCTACTGTGCATGCGCAAAACCAGGTACCCGATCCCTCTTCCCCCCCCAAAAAGGTGCCAGATGTAGCAGTGGTGGTGGGGGGGGGGGGAGGCAGCAGGGCCAGATTAACTATTGGAGCTGTAGCCCCAGGCCCCTACCTCAAGATAGGCCCATGCCAGTAAGTCATTGATACTGTTTGTTATGTAAATCTTGGGCGGCAGGCAATATTGTTATGTAAATTGCTGGCGACTGGCAGGCGCTATTGTTATGTAAATCATGGGCGGCCGGCAGAAGCCGTTGCTATGTAAATTTTGGACGGCAGGCCCTATTGTAATGTAAATCGCGGGCGGCCGACAGGCGCTATTGTCATGTAAATCGCAGTTGGCAGGCACTGTTGTCATGTAAATTGCAGGCAGCAGCTGAGTTCCACACATTGTAGTGTAGCACAACATAGAGGCTGACTCTTGTTCCCTCCCCACAGCTTTCAGAAAATGCCCATTTCCTCCTAACTCCCGCCCCTACAGTGACAGTCTCACTTGCTGGGCACGCATGCTTGTCTTTTGCTGGTGGAGGGAGTGTGAGGGAGTCTGTCAATTACACTAGCTCCGCCCCCTGTATCTTGGCAGTGCATGTGGGGGAAAACGGCCGGCACAAGCAAAGCTGCGCCCCAGGAGTGATTGGAGAGGGTGCAGTGCCCAGTATACTTATCATGCAATCAACAGATCTATCTGTTCTATGAGCAAGAGCATTCTACTGTACATGATGATGATGGTGAGCCACAAATGCTGATTGTTGTTACTTTCCCACAATGTAAAGTAAATGACGTGTTTTGTACAAACATCTTCTAGCTGAAAAAGTGACAGCAGCAAAAATGAATGATCACCATAGTAAAGATATAAGAAAAAAAAAAAGACATCTTAACATCTTCCAGCAAATTTTAAGTGCATTCTTCCCTTACTATATTGGCGAGCTTTGTATGTATTTTTTTTACCTTTAGGAAGAAGGATGCAGACTCACCATAAGTACAGAGAGAAAACAATTAATGTGTATGTGCTCTGTTCACACCATACATGAACTGTGGTGTGTTGTGTAAAAATGCAGGATGTCTATATTTTTATTGCAGCACAATGCACGTCGCGATAGCACATAAAGTGCAATAAATTGTCTTTCATTCATTTTGACTAGATTTAAAAAAAAAGGAAAAATTAAACAATTAAAAGCATTTTACCAATTGCACACAATAGAGGGCATGCATGAATCGAAAATTTGCCCAGTCCCTACTGAATTGGCCAAATTTTCAATCTGTATATGGCCGCCTTAACAACCCCCCCTCCCCCAACCATAGTTAAATATATACCATAGCTAACCAAAGCAGAGGGGAGCCACAGGGCAATGAGCTGAGGAGGCCCTGTCAGGCTGTATGGAGTCCCATGACTACTGCAGGCTGCCTGCTGTAATATCAGTCCCTGCACTGTGCAGCTAAATTGTACTACTGATAGCAAGCTCCCTGACAAAGGTGTGCTGACAGCAGTTGTGACATCAGTTAAGGCAGCTGGCAGCACAGTGTCACTGGCTCTCCATAAATAAAACCACTACACACTCCCACTGAACCCTTTCCCGTACTTTCACCACAGTGCAGGTAGTGATATCACAGCAGGTGGGACAACAGCAAGCTCTACCACTGGTCCAGGCTGACCAGAAGCACTAATTACTACAGGAGAGGGTAGTGGATTTGCTGGCATTCGCTGTGAAATGTGGGATCAGCAGCCCTTGATCTGGAGGAGGAGCTCCTTGAGTCAGGAGTCTGCTGAGCAAAATATACCTCTGGAGGAAGCTAGTGGTACCATTTTAAAATATACATCTGGAGGAAGATAGTGGTAACATTGTAAAATATACCTCTGGAGGAAGCTAGTGGTAATGCTGTAAAATATACCTTTGGAGGAAGCTAGTGGTAACACTGTAAAATATACATCTGGAGGAAGCTAGTGATAACATTGTAAAATATACCTCTGGAGGAAGCTAGTGGTAACATTGTAAAATATACCTCTGGAGGAAGCTAGTGGTAATGCTGTAAAATATACCTCTGGAGGAAGCTAGTGGTAACATTGACAAGGTCCCATAATCACAACACCTCCCTCCAACCCCATTTTCATTACAGTCCACCCCCTCTCCTAGTCACAGCGACTCCCTGTCACAATAACCCCCCCCCCCCCATACCAACTCATCTTCTCTACACAGTTACAGCATCTCCCACCCACCTCTCTCTGGTCACTGTACCTCTCTATCAACTACTTTGCAGACCACAGCACCTCTGAATGCAAACCTCTCCTCCTCCATTATGCTACTTCCAGTCTACCCATCTTTTACCTCTTCCAGAACTTCCCTCCTATCCATCTCCCCCACCCGGTTTCATTACACTGCCTTTGTCCTATGCATCTCTCACCCTCCAGGTCACAGCACCTACCTTCCACCTCATACACTCCATCTTACCCCCACCCCAACACCCACTAGCCAACCCTTCCCCTTTCCCTATGGTGTGTGTGTGGGGGGGGGGGGTGCAGCTTGGTATCTTTTCCTTCGGCACTGGATGGCCTTGTCCCAGCACTGGTGGCATAGGTAAATCGCAGGGCATATTCATAGGTATATCATCACCACTGCTAAATGCTGCCAACAATATGCCCTGCCTGCCACTGTCACTGAGCCTGCCATCAGTTTATCCTGCAAAGGTGAGCAGATGGGGGAAGGGGGATGTGCAGAGGTAACAGAGAAAGGATTACAGTTTGGAGTGCTAGCTCTCTATTTTCAGTGTACATAAAATCATAAGTAATGGCAGTGTTTCATTTTTAAAATAATGATTGCGCTTAGGTTTGTATATGTCCCTGAGACTCTGGCTTGCAGGATGGCAATTTCAGTATATTTTATGAGTACAAGAAGGCTTTTGTTTTGTTTAACTATGCCCCTTTAAGCCCCTCCCACTCTTACCCCATTGTGGACCCACCCACAGCTTGCCATGGCACGCTACAAGAGGCACGTTACTACTCAAGCTACCAGGAGCCACCCTCTCTCTCCCCCGGCTCTCACCCACCCTTACCCCCATCTCTATTTAATTTAATTTGTTTTAATAATTTATTTATTTTATTTATTCACAAAAAAGGCCCACCAAAATACTCAGCATCAGGGGCCCATGATGCTCTTAAAGCGTTTAACCAAGAAAAAACAAAATGCAATTTGCTGCATGGTGCGTTTGCTTTTTAAATTATCCCTCTGCATCCCCTAAAATACCTGTTTGATAATTCCAGGCCATGATTTCCCCCCTGACTGATGACTCCCCTATCATATTAGCTGATCTTGAGAGTCCGTGGTCTGTGCAGTCTGTGTCACTGGCAGCTCTCCTATTCTCCTCTGCCTGTCTTCAGCTCCCCATCCCTCTCCCTGTTAGTACATAGAGGGGCCTCTCTCAACCTTTTTAACACAGAGGAACCCTTGACATAACTTTTCAGTCGCAGGGAACTCCTGAAAAAATTACTATATCTACAACTCATGATACATTAGGGTGATGGTCAGCGGGAAGAATGCTCCTTACACTTGTGGGCAAACAACACAGAGCTCTGTACAGAGGGAGTAATCTGTCCGTTTCTGAGAGATATGTTTGTAAAAGCAGCACACTTCACACACATTACACATAGATACACACACATTTACCCCTTCCCAGACATTGTCATTAGTACAGTGACGTTGTATAGTATTATCACTGTATTAATGTCACTGGTGATGTCAGTGGCAGTTAGTAAGTTCCCGTCTGTGTCAACTTGCGCACTGCAGTCCCATTATAAGTCGCTAATCGCCGCTATTAGTAGTACAAAAAAATAAACAATTCCAGTATATAGTGCATTTAGAAAGTATTTACAGCGCTTCATTTTTTCAACATTTTTTTTATGTTACAGACTTATTCCAAAATGGATTGAATTCATTATTTTCCTCAAAATTCTACAAATGATACCTCATAATGACAACGTGAAAGAAGTTTGTTTGAAATATTTGCAAATTTATTAAAAATAAAAAAATCACATGTACATAAGTATTCACAGCCTTTGCCATAACACTCAAAATTGAGCTTAGGTGCATCATGGTTCCACTGATCATCCTTGAGATGTTTCAACAACTTGATTGGTGTCCACCTGTGGTAAATTCAGTTGATTTGACATGATTTGGAAAGGCCCACACCTGTCTATATAAGGTCCCACAGTTAACAGCGCATGTCAGAACACAAACCAAGCCATGAGAGCCAAGGAATTGTCTGTAGACCTCCAAGACAGGATTCTATCGAGGCACAGAACAGGGGAAGGGTACAGAAAATTTTCTGCAGTATTGAAGGGCCCAATGAGCACAGTGGCCTCCATCATCCATAAATGGAAGACGTTTGGAACCACCAAGACTTGGCGATCGGGGGAGAAGGGCCTCAGTCAGGGAGGTGACCAAGAACTCGATGGTCACTCTGATAGAGCTCCAGCCTTTTTCTGTGGATAGTGAAGAACCTTCCAAAACAACAACCATCTCTGCAGCATTCCACTGATCAGGCTTGTATGGTAGAGTGGCCAGACGGAAGCTACTCCTCAGTAAAAGGCACAGGACAGGCCGCCCGGAGTTTGCAAAAAAGGCACCTGGAGGACTCTCAGACCATGAGAAACAAACAAAATTCTCTGGTCCGATGAAACAAAATTTGAACTCTTTGGCTTGAATGGCAAGTGTAATTTCTGGAGGAAAGCAGGCACCGCTCATCACCTGGCCAATACCATCCCTGCAGTGAAACATAGTGGTGGCAGCATCATGCTGTGGGGATATTTTTTAGCGGCAGGAACTGGGAGATTGGTCATTATTGAGGGAAAGATGAATGCAACAATGTACAGAGATCTCCTTGATGAAAAACCTGGTCCAGAGCGCTGTAGACCTCAGACTGGGGTGAAGGTTCCTCTTCCAACAGGACAACAACCCTAAGCACACAGCCAAGATAACAAAGGAGTGTCTATGGGACAACTCTGTGAATGTCTTTGAGTGGCCCAGCCAGAGCCCAGACTTTAACCCAATTGGACATCTCTGGAGAGATCTGAACATGGCTGTGAACCGAAGCTCCCCATCCAACTTGATGTAGCTTGAGAGGTCCTGCAAAGAAGAATGGAAGAAACTGCCCAAAAATAGGTGTGCCAAGCTTGTAGCATCATACTGAAAAAGACTTGAGGCCTTTAATTGATACCGAAGGTGCTTCAACAAAGTATTGAGCAAAGGCTGTGAATTCTTATGTATATGGGATTTTTTTTCTTTTTAAGGTAATTGTAGCCATATTAGTGCAATTGTGCCAGAGAAAATTGAGTACTGTCCGTGATACTTTTTTTATTTGCACTAACATAACATTTTTTCAGGACAAGCTTTCGGGGTATCTCCCCTTCTTCAAGGTCCAAGGAGTACTGCTTGGACCTTGAAGAAGGGGAGATACCCCGAAAGCTTGTCCTGAAAAAATGTTATGTTAGTGCAAATAAAAAAAGTATCACGGACAGTACTCAATTTTCTTTTTCATAAATTTGCAAAGATTTCAAACAAACTTCTTTCACGTTGTCATTATGGGCTATTGTTTGTAGAATTTTGAGGAAAATAATGAATTTAATCTATTTTAGATTAAGGCTGTAACATAACAAAATGTGGAAAAAGTGAAGCTCTGTGAATACTTTCCGGATGCACTGTATATACCATAGTTTGTAGGTGCTGTGACTTTCACGCAGTCCTGAACATTATGTCATCCAAAATCTAAGTCATTGCACATTCCTCTACTTTGCATCTTGCTGACTGACAGAACAGCCTACAAAGAGTATAATATAGAAACTTATTTTTATTACGTGGAGGTTAGCTTTTACTAGTCAAAAGTGCTCTGCTGTGTGGTCCCTCTGTTGTCCACCATAGGACTATTAGAGGTAAAGTAGTTCTAAGTCACAGAGGGAATTTCTATCTAATGTTAAATTTGAACCCCTTCCCGCCAGTGCTATTGCCGAAAGACAGCTACAGCGCGGGCCTAAATTGCCTGGAGGGCGTCCATGCACGTCTTCCCATACATTTGCTGCCTGTGCACCCCCTGCGGGGCACGAGCGGCGTGTTCTGTGATCAGCGAGTCCATGTGACTCGGCTGATCACAGATTGGAGTAGGGGGCCGATCCAGGCCCCTTACCAAGTGATCAGCTGTCAGCCAATGACAGCTGTTCACATGATGTAAACAGAAGCCGGTAATCAGCTTTGTTTTCCCCTCACGCTGTCAGCATGAGGAGAAGAAAACAGCCGATTACCGGCTTCTGTAAACTGGACATTGGTCCCACACACTCCACACAGTGCCCACCAGTGCCACCTATCAGTGCTCATCAGTGCTGCCAATCAGTGCCACCTATCAATGCTGCCTATTAGTGTCACCTACCAGTGCCTTTTAGTGCCCATCAGTGCAGCCTCATCAGTGCCTCCTGATCAGTAGCCATCAGTGCCTATCTGCCCGTCAGTGCAGCCTCATCGTGCACATCAACAAAGGAGAAAAAATACCTGTTTGCAAAATCTTATAACAAACTATGAAAAATGATTTGTTTTTTTTTTCAAAATTTTTGGTCTTTTTTTGTTTAGCAAAAAATAAAAACCCCAGTAGTGATTAAATACCACCAATAGAAAGCTCTATTTGTGTAAAAAAATTGTAATTTCGGTGTACAGTGTAGCATGACTGCGCAATTGTCATTCAAAGTGTGACCGTACTGAAAGCTGAAAATTGGCCTGGGCAGGAAGGGGGTTTAAATGCTCAATAAGCAAGTGGTTAATGAAACTGAAAGTTGTTTTACATATTTTAAGTTATTTTGTTAAAACCCAAATGGAAGGCTGCTCATGCTTTGTCTACGTGAAATGTATTTTTAAGCATAGATTTAACATGCAGCAAGAGTTGTATGTTTAACAATTAGTTACTGGTCAGTATAAAAAAAAAAACGAAAGCTTACCAAACAGATTACAATCCGATTACATAGTCACCTTTAGAGCTATCAAAAAGTATGTAGTGCAAGAGCCTGTCTATTTGGATATAAATTGATTGGATAGAATAGATAGGCCCTCATATTCAAGGGTGTAACTGCAGGGGTTGCAATTGCAACCTGGCCCTGTGCTCCAGGGGGCCCTTGTGCCTCCCTTGTACACCTGGATAGGAGGGATGGCGGGGGCGGCATTTAGAGGAACCAATCTCCTCCTCCATTCTCCTCCTAATGGAGGAGATTGGTTCCTCTATATGCTGCCCCCGCTGCCCCTCCGATCCAGTTTACTTGTCTTCTGCTGTTCCCAGGGTCCCTGTGTGCTTCCCTGGTCCCCTCCAAAGAGCTGCTGTCTTCCCCCCTCCTCTCTCCTGACAGCTGCTGTAGAAGATGTGTCATGAGGGAGAGATGGGAACGGGTCGGTAAATTTGTCATTTACCAGCTCCTTCCTTTTCTGAATGGACAGAGTCAGTGATTGGTACCAATTGGTACACTCATAATTGAAGCGTAGTAAATTGTTTTTACTATACTTCCGTTTCTGAATGAATGGGAGGCTCGGTACACAACTATTCATTTATTCAGTGGGACCGTAATAAAGGGACCCATGATGGGAGTAAAGGGCCCCAGGATCAGTGGGAAGAGGGAAGGGTCCTGGCCAGGAGTCAGGGGGGCCCTTCATCTTTTCTTGCACTGGGTCCCTGAAGGTTCTAGTTACGCCTCTGCTCATATTACATAGTTTTGTTAGATTTACACTATACAATTCTCTAGAGCTACCAACAATTATATATTACACAAGCTTTTGACTAATTGAATACAATTAGGTTTGTCTCCATATAATATACTGTAGTTTTCGGTAAGCAAAAAGAGATTGTACAATTAAGTTGTATAGTGCATGGCCAGCTTGGAGTTGATTATGCCATCAGAGTGTAATGTGTATAGTAAACCGGGTCACTCTACGTGTTAAAATATGACCATACAATTAACTTTAGATTTATCAAACTATGTAATATTAGGACCTACCCAAACAATCCAACTTGTATGAAATCTGATAGGCCCTCATACTACATAGATGTTGGTAGATCTATAGAAATCAGAATTTGTGTGGGGGTGAGCGTTAGACATTTCAAAGGACAGAAATGTTCAAATATAAAAAAAATGCAGAACTGCAAATGGAAATGAGGAAAAACTGGCAATTAGATGCATAGTACCGGTATGTGTGCAGATACACACACACACACACAGACACACACACACGCTGCTGGTATTTCACCCACTTGTTCTTATGTCAAGTCATGGAGCAAGAAGAGGAATCCTTGTTATGATTAACCTCTTGTATTATGATGGAGCTCCTCTTTTACTGGCCAGGAGGATCAGACTGCAGTATTGATTTTAAATTGAAGGTGATGATGTACCACTGTTCTAAAACAAAGATGATAGGGTGCTAAAGTAAATGGTTATCCTGTGGCCATTTACAGGGTGATTTTGCACAATTCCATAGAATACTAGGAATAATATCTTTATTAAAAAAATAAAAGATAATCACCATGCAAAAGTATTTGATATAAGGTTATCAGCCCTAATGTTGGTTTTAAACTCCTGTCTTTTATCTCTTTACAGCGAATCATATCCTGGCATTGAAAAAGCTGTCAACTGGGCAGCGAGAACTGACAGACAGTACTCGGGCATCTGCAGCCGACTTGATTTGGGCAGGGACTGGGAGCATGCTACTCGCAAGTTACTAGGCCTAGAGTCTCTATCCTCCGACCTCTCCCTGGCTTTATACCATTAATAACCATTGTTATTTCCTATCATGCTTATTTTTTCTTTACTTTTTGACTGCTTGAATTATATAGGCAGTCTTTTATAGAAACAAAAGTTAGTACATGCGATCTAGTAATCATAACGTAATATAGTCAGTTGATTTTGCTTGGCAGTAAGAAAACAGAGAATAGTGTTCTGTTCATTTTTAGTAATTAAAATGAGCTGGGGCTCCGGCATAGTTAATTATTTAGAGGGCTGCTATCAAGAGATTGAGCGCTGTTACCTGTCTGCTTTGGGGCTTGGCTGAGGTACTGGGGTACAGTGATCTTTAACTGGCAACACAGAGCCCAATAAACCACCAAATAGCACTGGCACTGCCAGGAATGGGAGCACTAATATGCACAGTGGTCCTGCAAAATGTACTTTTATTCTCTTCCCCAACCTGTGTCTGAAATACTGTACTGAAAGAAGAATGAGCATTATGTAGGCATAGTACTAATTCATATGGTCTGCAAGGCCAGCAAAACATTATGTAAAGTCTACCAGTTAAGCGCAGTTGGCTTACAATATATGTAGTTTGGCATGTCTCTCGTTTTTCTTCCGAGTCTGTGTGTTAAACTACTTTACTTATAGCGCCTTTCTTTTTGCTTTATGAGTACGTGTTTCTGTGTTTTGGTTTTGAATTCAGTGTTTGGTGCAAAAAGTCATGTTCCCTAAAATGTGTAATGCTGTTAACAGCAAGAAAATTCCTTCATAGCATTGAGTTTAGGTTTCACATGGTGGGTTTGTCAGTTTTAAACAATTGGTATGCTAATATATTTATTATAATGGGAGATTTTTGATTCAATTTATACTAAAGCAAAGTCACTGCACTGGGATGTGCAAAGTTAGTTTATTATCCTGGCATTGTTGTAATGCACAAGTCTGGCCCACTCCCATTGGTCTGTAATGTGAAGATCTTGAAATGTACTTGCTGGTGATGCTGGAACATATACTGTGGGTTCTTTGCTGCCTCTCACATGCAGAAAGCCTGATGTAACAAAAAAATGTCATCACCAATAAGTTTATTATAGCCACCAATCAGCTTCAAAGTAACCTTGGAAGTGTAAATGTTTGGTGATGCAAGGGGCAAAAATAGAGGAAGCTACACTGCATAGGCCTTGGAGCACACTTGTACTCAGATGTGGGTAAACTATGTTAACTTTCTGACTTTAGCACAATTGCAGTGTTTACAGGATAGCTTAAGTACCGTACACACATTGGGAGACATTTGCCGGTACAAAAATTACCGGCCGACATTCTGCCCGTATGTACATGGCATGGCCAGTTTCTGTTGGACGTGCATGCTGGAAAACAGCAGACGACCGACCCCCGATCAGCACTCTCGGCAGAGGGCGCTGATCGACCTGTTCTGGCGGGGGGGATGTCCCTGTCAGAACACAATAGCTTAGCGGGGGAGATTGCTGGACTAAACTCGCATGGTTAGTACAGCAGCTCATGACCGGAGCAGTCTTTTTTTGTGCCACCCTCAGGGTGGCACGGAAAAAAAACTGTAGCATGTACCCTGCTTCAACCAGCTTTGCTGAATGATATAATCGCATAACAACTGGGAGGAGTTTGATCTGTAAAACCCCCGGCAGACATGACACAGAAAGGTACTATGCTGTCAGTCACCCGCTATGGGCAGAGGGAGAGATGGAAAGGTACAGAATGGCACAGAGGGTACTATGCTGTCAGTCACCCACTATGGGCAGAGGGAGAGCTGGAAAGGTGCTGATGTCATTGGGGGTTCCATGTTCTATGCACTGCCTAAGCTGCAGCTTCACTGGAAGTAGCAGAAACACAGACATTTTATTGTGGTGCCACTTATGCAACCTATAAGCCAGATCAGATCTGCAATTTAGTGCTTGCACTGTAGAGCACAAAGTTAAGGGTATTGGTTAGCGGTAAAGATTGCTATGGATGAATATAAAAAAATTATTTGATTACCACTTGAATGAAGAATAGAACAGGAGCATTGGGATAGTGTAGAATATGGTGAGAGTTTATATCTAAATGAAAAGAAAGTTATAAAGACCCAAACCCAAGAATGAGATTCTAATCCCATGCAGTGCACACAAGAAAATTCTGTGATCAGCCATATTATTTGGATTCCAGACCACACTTTCTATAAAACAGCAAGTACCCACATCCCTCATAAAAAAGGAATTTAAACTAAAGGAAGAATAGAGTGCAAGGGCTCTTTCAGATGGACAGCTGGGTGGTTGGTAAAAATAGGTGGCTGAGCTGCAGTTTTACCACCGACCCCCATCCCCCACTGCTCACCTGAATTGTAAAAATACAGCCAGACAGGGCTGTACATATGCCACAGCTGTGATGCTTTTCCTCACAGCAGTGGTATTTTTAGCACAAGTTAGAAAAAAAGCTGTTTTACCCTCTATTTGCTAGCATATGTGTTTGTAATGTTTCCAATAAAAATCAAATAAACCTATTGCTGCCAATACTGTGTTTTTTTGTAAAACATCCAATACACAACGTTTACCATGCATATGTGCATGCAACAGTTAAGAAAGTGCTCTATGCTCCTATATTAAAGTGCAAACTTTATAAAAAGTGTGATTAATCCACTTAAATCGTTCTTCAATAAAAGAGCTTCATAAACTTCTTGCAGTTAATCTTCTGAGCCAAATTCACTGTGCCGTGCAAAAAACAAATTCACTCCAAAATCTCACCAAGTCCTTTCAGTGTCCCCACCTGTGATTGCATTCACCAAAATATGTTGACCACATAAGCTTATACCTAGGGAGGTCATAAAGTGCTGTAATCACTGATCATTACTCTCTCCAATGGCCAGTGTGCTCCATACCCATAATATTAATAGAGAGAGGGAACCAGCAAAAAAGCCATCATAGGTCAGTCATTTTATTAAAATCCACTCAATTGAAAATAAAATGATTGCACTCACAATTACTGGTGCCCCTCCATCCAGATGATTTGCTGATTGTTGTGAGCAACCACTGCTTCGATCCATCCAGGAGCCAGCATGCATACCAAATAGTGGAAGTAATGCGGTAGCAGAATCCCCACACCTACAAGTTTCATCACTTCCAGGCACCTCCTGTGACAAAGCAGCTAGTTCTGACACACACCACACAGAGGTTATGGTGACAAGGAACGCAACCAGGTGAGTGAGAATGCAAAGGAGATTATCCCTGAATAGCACTGTTTTTGAAGTGCAAAGAGAACCAAGTTTATTTATTACAGGTACTTACTGTATATAGCACCTGTTAGGAAAGGAACGATTCCTGACCAAATCCTGCCATTTCCGCGGTGGTGCGCGCTCCCGTGCGCGTTCGCGCGCTCCCGTGCGCGCCCGCGTGCGCGCCCGTGCGCGCGCACGCGCCGGAAAAAGGGCGCCAAATGGGCCTATTTAAACTGGGAGATTTCTGAGAGCAAGTGCTGCTCGCTCTACAGCGTTCCCGACCTGTACGCCTCAGCTCCGGATACCTGTTCCCGTGTTTGTTCTGCCTCCTGTTGACCCGGCTTGTCCTGACCTGCTGTCTTCTACCTGCACCGACCCCGGCTACCCACGACCATCCGATTGTCTGCTCCTTTGTACCTCTGCTGCCCGCCCGTTAACGAACCTTGCTTGGACTCTGACTACCCGTTTGCCTGATCCTCTTGTACCTTCCTGCCTGCCTGTTACCAACCCAGCCTGTACGACCATCCGTCTACTTG
>BLSH010317150.1:669291-692058 GCA_018402905.1 Glandirana rugosa
TTTATGAGTTGGAAAAATGTTAATCCGAATCCAATTGTTACCTGGCAATCATGACAAGTCCGTTCAAAGTCTAGAGTCGTAAACGTTTAAAAAAGGTTTCTGGTGTTCGGAGATAAAAAGCCATCCCGCACTCTTGGGCCTCTGTCCCCATTACCAGGGGTCCTGGAATCGGGTGCGCAAGAGCGGTTGTTCCCTGCACAAGACAGACTCCACCGTCAGGTACGTGACAGCACCATCAATTTATGCATGCACTTTTACATATATATTGTACATTCACATCAAGTTCAATTATTACATGGCCACACAGGGGGAGATATATGAGAGACATCTTCTTATTCTAAAAATAGAGGCTTGTGGTCTTTGGAAAAAATTTGCAAATGCTGAGATCTGAAACTTGCCTGAACAGTACTAACGGTCCATTGTTAACCTAAGCCTAATTGTAAAAAGGTTGAGTATTTTCTACAATGGAAATGTTTTTCCTCGTCAGGCATGCCTTCTATGGATAATGGAAAACCTTTCAGGAAGTGGATCCACTTGTTTTTAACACTGTGGGGATCAGTGAGTCAGAGAGGCCCCTTGTTCCTCAAGACCCGAGCTTCAACAGCCATGCCAATAAAGGTTGTGAAGGTGAAGCAGGATGGCATCCAATCCTGGGAACGGAAGAGCCAGTCAATCTGAATAGGTCATGGTGCGTCTGGCCGGCATCTGATCAGGTTGGCATACCACATCTGCCTGGCCTAATCCAGAACTATAAGGATCAATGGGATGCCTTCCTTCCATCTTGATCTTCCAGACAAGGAAGGAGTTTCAGACTAATTCCTGATTGGAAGACCTTCAAGTTGAAATGTCCAGTGTTCTACAGAAAGCCAAATGGCCTGAAGTTCAAGAATGTTACAGAAGTGGGAATACTCCAGTGTAGAAGTATTATGCACTAACAAGAAGTCTAGGACAGCCTGGTAGGTTGGTGCGCTTTGTGATGATATTCCAAGATATCAGAAAAAAGGATTTCCCAAACTCCAGAGGAGGATTCTTGAGCCACCAAGCCAGAGGCATCCTGGTCCTTGAGGTAAATTGGTTTGTCCAGAGACTGATTTTGTTCCAGGCTGACCGAGCAATGATTTTTAGGGGTCTGAAGTGAAACTGCCTCGAAAAAATCTGCCATCTCCCCAGGACTCGCATGCAGAGACAAAGAATCAGTCAGCACAAAAAAGTGAGTCTGGGAGTAGGGAACTTGAAGGAAACTTTGGCTTGAAGAAGGAAACTTTAGCTTGAGCTGTGTCCAGGATCACAACCAAATGCTCTAAGCGATGAGTTGGTTTGAATGCAGAACTCTGAAGGTTCAGAATCCATCCAAACTTTTTCAAGGTCTGAACTGTCCATGCCACATTGTTGGTAAGGACCTGTGCCAATTGCTGCCTCAACAGGAGGTCATCCAGATACCCCACAATAGGGATGTGCTGGGAGCAAAACAAAGCAAGTACAGGAGTAATAAGCAATTAAATGTCCATGCTTATATCTACAGTCTTATGAATAAAGGCAGCTATCAACAAGGACTGATAGAAGTAAAAGTCTTTATAAGGAACAATAAAACACAGCTGCAGCACCAAAACTGAGACTCTGTTTCCACTGTTATGAGTGCAGCACCAAAAGTAAATCCTTGTTTCTATTCTTATCTATTTATATAACCACCCAGCATTGATATTGATGTATTCTACCACCACTGACCATGTGTGTTGACCTCAAAGTAAAAAGAGGCCTATTATACATCTATAAAAAAAATGCTCCACTCGTGAAGATCACTCCCATTATCCTGTAATATAAAAGCACACTCCCTGAACTGTAAGACCTCACTTGTATAAAACCTAATATCATACAGTTTATTTATAACAGTCCCTCTATAAACAAAATGATCACATAAAATTAAAATCTGTGACAATTTGTATATATATATATATATATAGGAATTGTATGAATTATATAAATGGGGACGTCAATCCCAACACAAAGTCCATCGGTATTTATGATAGAAAACCCACTGCATATCTTCAGCCACCGCCACATATCATATGCCAAAACAATCACCATCTGGTGTCTCTACCAAAGGATAAGCAGCTCACCTTCTTTTTAGATCCTCACATCAAGGAAGGTCAAACAGTGGTCAAATGATCCATCCAAAGGCAAAAGCTTCACTTATAACTGGACTTCTGAAGATATAGCTATCTTGTAGACCAGAATCCTGTATGTGTATACAAAAATAAACTCAATCATGAAATACCACTATGCTTTCTTTATTAAATTAAGTCATATGCACTCACATAATCCATATGCAGGTATAACATCAAAATACCGTATATCCATGTATAAACTGCTGTCTATTGTAACCTTGTTACACACACTCTATTTGCATAGAGATGGCCAAGTGGTTGTAAACCTTAGACATGAAATATGAACAAAGCACATCCTACTATACTGTCTACTTTTCTCTATCCAAAGCACTGAGTGTGATTTCTCACTGCTGCCCCCTTCTTTTGCTATCAGCAATAGTGACTTCTGGCAGGTTTTTCCCCGACACCAAGAGACAAAAAGATGAAAGGGGGGAGGGCTCCATCACACAGTCTGAGATTCACAGCCACAGTTCTGCATCATACCTATATACTGTGAGGAGGTAGTGTGTCCCTTCCCTCCAATCAGGGATCAGAACTCCCCTCACCGAGATCTGCACTTCAGACCCCAACCCCCCTCTGCTAGAGCTGAGAAAATAGGAAATGTCCTTTGATCTGTGTGTGTTTAGAACAATCTACAGAAGAAATAACCATAGATGGGTGGAAGCGCCAGATGGTAACTGTTTTGTCACATTTGTAGTGGTAATGGAAGGTATACGTGTTCTATTATATTATTATTTATATTCTGTTATTGATTTGTCATTTATTTGAAAGTTTAAAGACAGCAGCTTTGTGCACATATAGACATCAGTTTTTGGATGCAATGCGATTTTAATAGTATTACAGATCTGTCAACATGAGCTCTAATAACTATTTCTTCAAGTGTCTTGTAATCCATTTTAACAAGTTCAGAGTTATCATCAAACCTAACAATGAAAGCAAGAGTATATAGCTCACATGAAAATGAATATGCTAATTACCAATTTTTGCTGCTATAAAGTGTGGTCATGTTATGTGGTGTACTTCCTTTGACCTGCCCTGTGAAATAAGGGAGCTGAGCAAGCAGAAAGTTTTGTTTGTTGTGGTCACGTGTTAAAAAAAAATGCTCCTAAGAAGGGAGAGCAGGGGAGAAGAAGCAGATGTCATTGTAAGGAGCCAGACATAAGCTCCTAAGCCACCTGTCTACATTAAGGCTCCATGCACACTGTATCTGATAAACGACCATTTTTGGTCATTTGGGCGTTTTTTTTTTTAACAGCCCAAAAACACCACTATATGTTATCCTATGTGTCCATGCACACATGGACGTTAATTGTCGTTTATCAGCAGTGGCATTTTTGGGCTGTTATCTGAACGCTCTGAATTGGCGTTCAAAAGTCGTTCTTTTGACCACAAAAACCGCCGGACGCCGCTAAACGCTCATAAACGCTGGTAAATGGCTGTTTATCGGCGCCCGGCGTTTTTTGCAGTCAATGGAAGCTAATGAAGAAAAAAAACAGATGCCGATAAACGCTGGTAAACGTTGCTTACAAAACGCTGCAAAAGAATGTTTTGTAAGCAGCGTCTCCTGCCCGGCGCCGAGAGAGCCCAGATCGCGTCCAGTGTGCATGGAGCCTAAAATGATCCAAATTACAGGGCTTGCAATTGTGCAAAACACAATGTTGCAAATGGCAAAAAAGTGCTTAATAATATGTGCAAAATAACAAATTATTGCTTATTGTTACACATCATAATTGTATCAACTTGCAATCGTGCAAAAAATATTAATTAATGAAGTGCATATATCAAAAGTGCTCTTGTGCTCCAATCTTAATCAAAGTGCTGAAGTGCTCCAACGGTGAAAACTTGTGCTGTAGTGTGTCACACACCCCTCACTGGAATCAATGGACCTTCAGCTTTTCAGTCTGGAGGTCAGACAAGCTTGGTATAGGTTGGTATGTTGCAAAATGTAAAGACTCCATAGCGTGTCTCCCACAAGGAATCCAATTAAACACCATACTCCAGATAAGGGAGAGAAGAGAAAGGGGCCAGATAGTGAAGTACTGTATGATATTCACTTTTATTGCTCCATAAAAAATGGGTACTTACAAGACATAAAAAGAAAACCGGCATGTAATGCAGTGAATGAAATCTAGCCCTGAACGCCGTAACCAGCGTGCGTTCCATGGCTTCTGGAAATAACGTCGCTGGGACCCGTAACCGTAAATTACGTTTGACGAACAATAAGCAATAATTTGTTTTTTTTCACATAATATTAAGCACTTTTTTGCCATTTGCACACATTGTTATTTTGCACAATTGCAAGCGCTGTAATTTGGTTAATTTTATTGTTCAGGTGATTAGCACTTTGTGTACAGCAGCTGCAGTCAATATTTTTTTCACCTCAGCGCAGGGTTTAACCGCGTCTGATGGCAGCAAAGTGGCACGATATGGCAAACCGCCGTCATATGACGGCGGCTGCGATATCTCTCACTTTCTCTCACACGCGCTCACTGTGTTCGGGGGGGCAGGGAGTGGGTAGGGCGGACTTGATCGCTGCCGGCTACCCACGATGCCCCCCCCCCGCAGTGAAAGAACGGATGTCCGTGTATGTAAACACGGATCTCCGTTCTGTTAGAGGGGGAAGGGTGGTGATCACAGGCTTCCTGTATATGGAAGCCTTGATCATCCCCTTCCCCCAGCCAGGCCAGCCCACATACAGTTAGAACACGTCCAGGGAACACTGTTAACCCTTAGAGCACCCCCTGCAGGTTAACCTCTTCACTGCCAATGGCATTTCTACAGTAATCAGTGCATTTTATAGCACTGATCACTATATAAATGCCAATGGTCCCAAAAAAGTGTCAAAATGGTCCAACATGTCCACTGCAATATCGCAGTACCACTAAAAATTGCAGATTGCCGCCACTACTAGTAAAAAATAAATAAAAACCCCAGAAATTAATTCTCATCGTCCGTAAACGCGGCCACTGTTGCCCAAACCAATCAATAAATGACGATTTTTTTTTTTACCAAAAATATGAGGAGGAATATAAATCTGCCAAAACCGATGGAAAAAATGTTTTTTTATATTTTATGGTAGCAAAAAGTAAAAAATGTGGGTTTTTTTGCAAAATTGTCGCTCTTCTTTTATTTATAGGGGCGATCAGAAATGATGCAGAGGTGATCAAATACCACCAAAAGAAAGCTCTATTTGTGGGAAAAAAAGGATGAAAATTTTGTTTGGGTACAACGTAGCACGACCGCGCAATTGTCAGTTAAAGCGACACAGTGCCGAATTGCAAAAAGTGCTCTGGTCCTAAAGTGGGAAATCCTTCCGGGGCTGAAGTAGTTAAAATACATTTCATCTGTCTACATTCCTCCTCAGGCCACCGCTCAGCTGTTTTCACCCCTTGCCTTTCTCTCTCTTCATTGCTGCCGCTGCATGATCCCTGTCTCTCTCCTCTCAGCTACTTTTCAGCCAATAGGAGCAGAAGAGGCAGTCCTGCCACGCAGGCAGGGGAAGGGAGAGCAGCCGCTACTGGAAGAAACACAGGCTTCATAGAAGTCATGGCTGCAGGCGGGTGTGAAAGCAGATGATTGGTGGGCTGAGCAGGAGAAACCTGTCATTCAATCTGCTGGATCCATCCCTCAAGCCAATAAAAAGGTGCACATGGGTCTGCTTTCAGAGGAGAGGAAAAAGGGAATAGCCTTTACAGGGGAGTTGGTGGAGCATGCATAATAAGGCCTTATGCACACTGGATGTTTTTCTATCTCTCCTAGACTTCATACCTCCTGGCAGCAGCATTTTTGCAGAAAAAGCACTTGACACTTGTAAACGTCAATTAATTAATTCATTTTATTGGCCAGAATAATAATGTGCTGTATAACATATGCATAACATGTTGGGGTCTGACACTTTAAAAAAGGCCTCCTCAAATTTGTATTGGATTGCAAAATGTTGAGGAGGTGTAAACAGTTTATCAGGAGTTTACCAGTCAGTGAACATTATATCTGGTAATAGAATGGGAAAGGGAAAAATTTTAGTAGTCCTAGGGCCCCTTAGGGATCATGGGCTGCTGATGGCAGAAGCCACAGACTGCTCCACCATCTTTAGGTTGGCAAAAACTGCATCAGTGAAAGCCAAAATGGTCTCTCTCAGCTTGGGAGTTATGGAGGCTACCTGCGACTACTTAGGGACAATCCCATTCTGGAAGGATTTGTGACTCTCTTCCTCTGATTCAAATGATATAGCAGAACTGCTCCTCTTATTGAAATCCAATGTTTCACCTCAAGTAGGAACAACTTAGCTGTAATGCAAGGGAGCACTCACAAACCACATGCTAGAAGCAGGAGAATTTCAAAGGACCAGAGGTGACCAGATCACTGTGACAGCAGCAAGGACTAACCAATGTAAAACCAAAGGGCTACCTCACAATGAATGCCAGGAAAAGAATGTGAAGTGTGCCCGTGCAACACTGCAGCTAGTGTTCCTCAGCATTGTATCCCTTTTTGGAAAATACTACAGTGAGGGAAAAAGTATTTGATCCCTTGCTGATTTAGTACGTTTGCCCACTGACAAAGAAATGATCAGTCTATAGTTTTAATGGTAGGTTCATTTTAACAGTGAGAGACAGAATAATAACAAAAATATCCAGAAAAAATGCGTTTTAAAAAAAGTTATAAACGGATTTGCATTTTAATCACTTCAGCCCCGGAAGGGTTTCCCCCTTTAGGACCAGAGCACTTTTTGCGATTCGGCACTGCATCGCTTTAACTAACAATTGCGCGGTCGTGCGACGTTGTACCCAAACAAAATTTTTCCCCCACAAATAGAGCTTTCTTTTGGTGTTATTTGATCACCTCTGCGTCACTTCTGATCACCACTATAAACAAAAAAAGAGCGACAATTGTGAAAAAAAATAATATTTCTTACTTTTTGCTAAAATACAGAACCAAAAAAAAAAACGTATAAAGAAACAAATGTATTCATCAGTTTTGGCCGATATATATACTTCCTCATATTTTTGGTAAAAAAAAATCGCAATAGGCGTATATTGATTGGTTTGCGCCAAAGTTGCCGCGATTACAAACAATGAGAATTCATTTATGGGGTTTTTATTGTTTTTTTATTTTTTACTAGTAATAGCGGCGATCTGTGATTTTAAAATCGCAATAGGCGTATATTGATTGGTTTGTGCAAAAGTTGCCGCGTTTACAAATAATGAGAATTCATTTATGGGGTTTTTATTGTTTCTTTTATTTTTTACTAGTAATAGCGGCGATTTGTGTTTTTTTTAGCGGTACTGCGACATTGCAGCAGACATGTCGGACACTTTTGACACTTTTTTGGGACCATTGGCATTTATACAGGGATCAGTGCTATGAAAATGCACTGATTACTGTGTAAATGTCACTGGCAGGGAATGGGTTAACACTAGGGGGTGATCAAAGGGTTAATTATGTTCCCTGGGAGGTGTTACTAACTGTATGGGGGCTGGGCTGAGTGGGGGAGGAGAGTGATTGCGGCTCCCATATACATGAAGCATGCAATCACTCTCCTTTTCCCGTCAGAAAGGAGATCTGTGTGTTTACACACACGGATCCCGTTCTTTCACTGTGGGGGAGCGATCGCAGGTAGCCGGTGGATATCGAGTCCACCCTACCCACTCCCTGGCTCCCCCTATACACAGTGCATGTGGCTCCAGCGCGCGCACGTGCTCGCAATCCGCGATCTCGCAGCCATCGCCAGGTGATGGCAATATGCGGTATCGAACCATGTTGCCGCCATCAAATGATGGCGAGCGGTCGGCAACTGGTTATCGAGTAAAATAAGTATCTGATCCCATATCAATCAGCAAGATTTCTGACTCCCAGGTGACTACTATACAGGTACCGAGCTGAGATAAGGAGCACGCTCTTAAAGGGAGTGCTCCTAAGCTCAGCTTGTTACCTGTATAAAACACACCTATCCACAGAAGCAATCAATCAGATTCCAATCTCTCCACCATGGCCAAGACCAAAGAGCTGTCCAAGGATGTCAGGGACAAGATTGTAGACCTACACAAGGCTGGAATGGGCTACAAGACCATCGCCAAGCAGCTTGGTGAGAGGGTGTCAACAGTTGGTGCGATAATTCGCAAATGGAAGAAACACAAAATCTCAAGGCAGCTGGGACCTTAGTCACCAAGAAAACAATTGGAAACACACTACACATTGAAGGAATGAAATCCTTCAGCACCCGCAAGGTCCCCCTGCTCAAGAAACCACATGTACAGGCCCGATCATCTGAATAACAGAAGTCGAACTGGGTGAAAGTGTTATGGTCAGGTGAGACCAAACTCAAGCTCTTTGGCATCAACTTAACTTGTGTTTGGTGGAGGAGTGCTGCTTATGACCCCAAGAACACCATCCCCACCTTCAAACATGGAGGTGGAAACATTATGCATTGGGGGACAGGACAAGGGGAAGGACAACTTCTCTGCATCAAAGGGACGATGGACAGGTTCAGGTACCGTCAAATCTTGGGTGAGAACCTCCTTCCCTCAGCCAGGGCATTGAAAATGGGTCTTGAATGGGTATTCCAGCATGACAATGCCCCAAAACACATGGCCAAGGCAACAAAGGAGTGGCTCAAGAAGAAGCACATTAAGGTCTTGGAGTGGCCTAGCCTGTCTCTAGACCTTAATCCCATAGAAAATATATGGAGGGAGCTGAAGGTTCAAGTTACCTTACATCAGCCTTGAAACCTTAATGACTTGGAGAGGATCTGCAAAGAGGAGTGGGACAAAATCCCTCCTGATATGTGTGCAACCTGGTGGTCAACTACAAGAAACGTCTGAACTGTGTAATTGCCAACAAGAGTTTTGCCACCAATTACTAAGTCATGTTTTGCGAAGGGGTCAAATACTTATTTTGCTCATTAAAATGCAAATCAATTTATAACTTTTTTGAAATGTGTTTTTCTGGATTTTTTTTGTTCGTCTGTCTCTCACTGTTAAAATAAACCTACCTTTAAAATTATAGACTAATCGTTTCTTTGTTAGTGGGCAAACTACAAAATTAGTGGAGGATCAAATACTTTTTTCCCTCACTGTAATAGAAAAAAGGCATATAATAATGGCACTCAACAGTTTTAATAAAGTAAGTAGTTCCCCATGCTCAGTCTATGCGGCTTGCTCAAGAACACATCTTCAGACACTGGGCCACACTAGAGGTTGTACTATGGCTCGGGATTTGGAAAGCTAACACAATATTCATTAAAGTAAAAATATCCATTCTCCAAGGACACTAGCAGAAAACGGACGCATACTGGGAATGGGAAGGGTTATACCAGGCTTCTGTTTTTTTTTTTTATTTGCCAGTGTCCACATCCTCCTGTAGGTGATTGTGTTACCCTCTGATGTGATGTACATCTCTTTCCCTTTAGTTAAAATTCTGAGTGGGAGGACCACGTGGTGACTGTCTTATGAGTATGCATTGTCAGTCTCTAATTTGTATTATTCTGCCAATTTTTTTTTTCATACCTGTACATGGGCCTGGTACGTGGCTTTTGTACTAGTTCTTCAAACATGCAATAAAAAAAATACATGTTAAAATGCCTTAAAACAGTAAAATAAACAACTATAGAAAAAAAAATAGACAATGTACTGCATGATGCTCTGATAGTCAAAGATTCAGTTATCTATAGATCAGCGGTAGCTGGGTCAGATCCTGTCAGAGCTATACACCCTGCAGGTATGCTATATTATACAAAGGATGCCTTTGGCTGGTGACATGGAAAACCTTGCTAAGAAGCCAGACACTGACATTTACAGCCTCCCCGGGGACAGCAGGAGAGCTCTGTGCCGGAGTATAAGAAAGTTATAAAGACCCAGACTGGGATGAAACCCTGGTCCCAGTCAATTTACAATTTAATATTCTATATTAATGTTAAAGGAAATCAAATAGGCTGGCCTCTTTTTCTCAAAATACTGATTGGCAGTTATGCTCACCCTTTTGCCTCTGTAGCACCCCCCTGATCCCTGGCATCAATGCAGGCTCACATTTGACCTCAGGGTGTAGGTAGTTAGGCATGGTGGAATGTGAACAGATGTACATAGATAGGCGGTGGCACCAGTCACTTTTAGAACAAAACTAAAGAGTGTTTATTGCTCACTTGAAGAAAATTTTAGGGAAAAAGGGGTAAGAGCCTAGGACACCCAGAAGAAGCAAACAGAAGCTAGCAGACTCCCACAAAAACAGTGGACAGCTATACAGAAAAGCTATACAGAAAAGAGCCTTTAGGCTGGCCCAGTTTTCTATACATTTATAGCAGCAGCACACTCCAATAGCAACCATGACTCATAGTATATGCAGTTAATAGACTGGATGAGCAAAAAAAAAAAAAAGAAGCGGGTGTTCTAGGGTGACCGACTGGTATATTAATAATACATCAGAGACAATTAAATAGATAAAACCATTAACATAAAAAATGTTATTGTAAATATTAAAGACAGAAGTGCAAGTAATTTTACACACAAAACAGGATTGCTGTCATATGTATCGACTCATTTGACGAGCAGCAGTATAAATATTCTTTCCGCACCCGCTGTCACAATTTGAAAAGAGCATGGCCATGTGTCATATCTTAGTCACATGACTACCCTTGGGTAGTCATGTGACTAAGATATGACGATATATAAATGGGAAAGGAATCTTAGACGCTTCACCTCACGCTGAAGAAGTCCTTATTTCATTGGACGTAACGCGTACCCTGGAGGTTGAAGCCGCGCTGTTCGTCATTATCCACCGCTGTCCTTTTTGAAGTTTTATCAAGTCTGCTAACTGTACTCGCACCAGTGGAGGTGCTGAACCATGTGAGTGATTTTCTTCTTTTTTAATAAATGAATGTTTTTTAACAAACGGAGAGCACTAGATTTCTTCCATTTTTGTTTTTGTATGCAACACCTTCGAGGAGCATTTTGGCTGTATCCTAAGTAAAGTGAGAACACTATCAGGATTGGATCTCGTGTAACTTACATATGCTCTGTGACCCCTGCGGGTCGAGTCAATGAGGTGAGAGGCTTGGAGTGTCTGAGGTGGCAGGATCCACGTGTGCATTTCACCTGCATGCTCTGTATATTATAGGCACTGTGACTCACCGGGATGTTTTTATGATGTTCCTAAACAAAGCTGGAAGATATTGTCTGACACGCAGCCTTAGCCATTAACGGAATAGGACTTTACTGACTGTTATGGTTTTCTCTGGCTGAAAGACTGTTTCTTTTTGTTTGCGCTGCACTGTTTCATTGATTTATTTACATATGCTTAAGGTTATGAATTGCCTTTATCAGTGCTTGGCTTGCAATCAAGTTTACTAATCTTTTTTCCGCATGTGCGCTGAATTTACTCTATTATAATACAAAAAATGTAGACTAACAAAAGCCACAGGAATTTCTTAAACACGGGAAGGGTAGTGGAAGACCCGTCACCATCACCCAAACACACTGCCTCTTACCGACTTCAGGGGACCCTCATGACTGGTCAAACAGGCCTTTCTGATTGTATGTAGACACTTAAAGCCAGACCAAGCAGGTGAGTCACTGCAAATGGGGATGATTGGCGCCGCTGTGTTCCACTCATTAAGTACCAAAGGTCACTTCCTCCTCAATGCAGGTACCATGAAATGTAAGGGAATACACTTATGGTGCAAAAAATCAAAGCAGTTTATTAAATAAAAAAGTAGAACACTCACATAAAGTCAGTTAAAACAAGCCTCTGCGTCTCTGTCCCAGCTCCTGCGTTGTGTCCTAGGCTCCTACCGATGCACTTCGGAGCCTAGGATGTGACGCAGGAGCTGGGAGATGTGGTGGCCATCTTTGTGGTGGGGAACGCTGGTAGTTTCCACTGTTTATACCGGAGGCTCGATTTAACTGGCTTTATGTGAGTGTTCTACTTTTTTATTTAATAAACTACTTTGATTTACTGCACCATAAGTGTACTCCCTTATATTTCATGGTACCTACATTGAGGAGGAAGTGACCTTTGGTGCTTAGTGAGCGGAATACAGCGGCTCCAATCATCCCCATTTACTGTGACTCACCTGCTTGGTCTGGTTTCAATGTCATGTCATGAGGATCTGGTAAGGTAGTGTGTCTGGGTGATAGCGACAGGTCTTCCACCTTCCTTTCCAAGCAATTCAGAGGATTTTCATTCCATGTATACGGACTAGATATTGTTTGGACTGGGTTAGCGCTGCACCAACTTTATTATAAATTGCTACTGTGGACGTTCAACAATATTGTGCTGGCAGTCACCATCTACACAGGAAGGGTGGACTCTCTCGCTCCTGAGCTGGACCCTTGGGCCGCAGCAAAAGGCAAATCACCTGTCCATAGACTGAAACCTGTCACCTGAAGAACAAAGGCCTGTGAAGGCTTAGGATGAAACTAGGCCAAAGAAATTGTCTGACACGATGCTACCCTTAGTTTTAGGCCTTTCATACAAAAGTGGAGAGCTAGATGGCTCCTAGACCAGAGAGTTTGAATCTCAGAATCAGAATGTGTAAAGTTTACAATGAGAAAAGCACTCTCATTGTACCATTCAGACCTTGGGACCATTCAGATATTCCCAAGGCGAGCCGGTTTCAGCAACAATTTCTGAAGAAGGTTCTGGACCCATCCAAATTATGGAATATCTGTAGGATCATGTCCAGTTGTTTGAGAGCGCCTGTGCCAATTGTTCCCTCAAACAGGAGGTCATCTAAAGATCCCGCCATGACAGTGTTTCAGGAAGGCAATAAGGCTAGTACTGGGTCAAGCATCCTAGTACATGAGGGGCAGGACCCCAGATTGGTAGTGCACGGGCCCTATAGCAAGACACAGAAATTGCTGAAGGAATGCAAACATTAGTTACATTATCTTTGATGCCCAAAAAAGCCAGAAACTCTCTTAGGTGAAGGGAGGTATTGCAAATTGTGTATATTCCTATGAAAAGCTTGCATCTAAACCCAGTCCCTTAGAGCTTCAAGATACCGAACAGGTAATGCCCACCATGGGCTTTCAGAACACTGAACTGTTTGCCACCAGAATTGGGGAAAAACATCATGATCCAAAAATCTTCAGAGGATATGCGGAGGCCACAAGTGGAGAAAAGACACTTCCTAACAATTACAAAGAAGAAAAGACTGTATAATCTGTGCTTAAGGCTCCTTCCACTGGGAATGACAGGTGTTCAACCTCAGCAGCATGTCTGATGCTGTTACCATGCGCTGACTCAGAGACGCTGTCCTCAGGAGTTCATGCAGACTACTTCCTCAGATGAAGGAAATGCTGTAGCAAATTTCTTACCTAGAGTCCTCTGTTTTTCTCCATTCATGGTAAACTTATCTGCCTTAAAGAAAAATGGCTTAGCAGAGGCGAAGCCTCAGGCTAAACATAAAGTACCAGCTAATTCTTTCTGCTCTTCATTGCCAGCAGAATCTGGCCTCTCTGCTGTGAGAGGCTTTATGGAAGTTGGTAGCAACAGTATTGTAATTGCAATCCTTTGTGGTTATGAATATTGGGCAGCAGAGCTTCCGTCTACCCATTTAACGCATTCTTGACATTGTTTTGTAAAGGCAGCTTCACCCTGGGCTCATAGCAATTCTTTACGGTCATAAATAGTGAGCAGAAAATCTTTTGTCTCCCATTTAACCCCTTGCAGACTGGCCAAAAGTAATTTTACTGTTGGTTGGTGGCTTGAGCAGGCACTGTGACGTACCAGTACGGAGCCCCGCTCATGCGCACTCTGCTGTGGACGGTATTGGGCTGCACTGTAACAAGTAATCACAGTGTAAAAAATCCCTAATTACCCCTCCAGAGTAATTCTGTGTCACTATGGTGACACTGCAACTCCAAGATGGCCACTAAAACAGTGCTTGCCCAAAGCCAAGATGGCTTCCATGTGGAATCTATCCACTTCACCTGCTCAACATTATATATAATTTCCTTAAACACTTCGTTTTCCTTCCACAATGGCCAGTAGAATGCACGGTGAAACACAGTGCAGCCTAGGGTTGCCACCTCACCCCTTTAAACCCGAACACATATTAATTACACAAGTTCTGTGGATGATAAACTGGTTCCTGACCACGTACTGTATATTTACTGCGGCAGTGTGGCACTGTCCCGCGAATTGCCGTATATATGCGCTCTCGTGTCCGCCGCACGCTGCAGGGGTGTGCCCGCGGCTCGCCGGCGGACATTGGGCCTCTGTCAGTGGGCATGTAAGAGATCTACTGATCCCTGTCACTGAAAATAGTTACATTTCTTATGCCCATGGTAGCTCAGCCCCCGCACAGTTAGAACACGCCTAGGGAACACAGTTAACCCTTAGATCTCCCCCTGCAGGTTAACCCCTTCCCTGCCAATGACATTTATACAGTAATCAGTGGATATTTAAATTTCTAATCTCTGTATAAATGTCCCAACAAAGTATCAAAAATGTCCGACATGTCCGCTCCAATATCAAAGTCCCGATAAAGATCGCCAATCGCCGCCATTACCAGTAAAAAAAAAAATGTAAAAACGACAGATGAATTCTCATGGTTTGTAAACGTGGCAACTTTTACACAAACCAATCAAAAAACACTGATTGCCTTTTTTTTACCAAAAATATGAGGAAGAATATAAATCGGCCAAAACCAATGAATACATTTGTTTTTTTATATATTTTTTTTTGGATTTGTATTTTAACAAAAAGTAAGAAATATTGTTTTTTTTGCAAAATTGTCGCTTTTTTTCCCCCTACCTTATCAGAGCCTTTAGCATCCCAAGGTCACGGGCTGCTCTATAATAGAGCTTGTACCTGTGTATAACTACCAAAGGTCCCAGGTAAGGATTTCTCCTCTTTACACCGGCTCTGAGTTCATAAAAAGAGAATGGGCTGTTGTGTGGGCATCACTGCTTTATAGCTATGCACTGGTCCTGTGGGCAGAAGTGGATGGGGCTACTATCACATATATGCTGCCATGTTGGCACCAGGGAAAAAGTTTTTCCCTTAGTTATACTTTAAAGTGGTTCTAAACTTACATTTTTTTTTACCTTAACCTCCCTGGCGGTTTGATTATGTCAGATTTTTGTATGATGATGAATTTCCCCGCGAATCAGTGTCACTTGATTCTGCAAATCATTCTTATTTACTATCGCTGTTTTCTAGCTGGTTAAAAACCACTTTTGATGTAAAGGGACACTTTTTGGATGCTATGGACATTTTCAAGTTTCCAGGCAGAAAGAATGACATATATAATATAAAAGTGCATGCAGGGCACTGGGCAAACCACTAGGGACAAAGGGGATGTGAAATGATTTCATACAGTAATGTAATCTTACAGATTACAGTGTACTGTATGTTTACTGTGTGTTTCACTTTTTGAATTTGCCGCCGGGCTCCGCCCCCATGTGACGTGGGTGAACATTCCGCCGGATGACACAGTGGGGGGACATCGCAGGATCCTGGGGACAAGGTAAGCAACGCTGCCTGGATCCAGCGATGCAATCCCCTGTGTGTCTCGGGGTTACTGCTTTTGGTAATGAAAACTCACCCCGAGCCACACTTGGGATAACCGCTAAGCAGGCTACTGCATTTGCTGCATTAAAGTAAAAATGTTTTACAACTTTTTGTTCCCTCCTTCCCTAAACACTTACTTGTGTCCCTTCTCGGTCCAGCACTGTGCCCGGCTGCAGTTCTTCTCTCCCCTCTTCCTAGTCTCACAGAAGGCTTTTTTTAATTATAACTTAAAAAAGGGTTTACAATTACTTTAAGACACAAAAAATGCTGTATACTACAAAACACTCTTTAATTAATTTTTAATATTCAAAGCAAACTCAACCCCTATCCATGTCTCCATGCTTATATTTTGAAAAATTGAAAAAAGACACCCTAGCATTTGTTGCTGTGCCCATCTTAAGTAAGGGCAGATGATTCACATAGCATTTACTAACAGAAATCCATCTGCCCTTAGCTCAGGCGTACAACCAGAAGGGTGTGCTTAGCTATGAAAACCCCTCCTCCCACCCTGAAGACTCCTGGGATTTATGACATCATTTGCCTAGGCCTGGAAACAAGGAAGTAACTGAAGAAATGTAAAACATAAATTATAAAACAAGGAAATATGATATACTTTTCTATCTATTTTCTAATGCTAGCAGCATGAGGATTAAAAATAGTCTGCATTGATTGAGAGAGTGAAGTTTTTGATATAAAGGGTCACTAAACCCATATCATAAAAAACTATCAATAAATGGTGTATTACATTCTGTTCATACTCAGTCACTATGAGATTGCTTTTCTGTATTTTGCAAAAAAACTGGTTGATTCTGCTGCTCTCTATCTCCACCTTCTGTTCATGTCCCCAATTCAGCTAGGGATTTTGCAGCTTTGGTGGCAACTCTGCACATGCCCAGGTTTAAGTGAGTTTCTATGCTGGACATTCCCTCCTCACATCTGAGCAGCCTATGTGATTATAGAGACACACATGTGGGCATACACACAGTGGTAAATGACAGCCCACTCCCTCCCTTTTCCTTCATACCCACTAACCATCTACACAAAAAAAGGATGGGATATTACACGTAGATTCATGATGGCTTCACCTCCCTCTTATTCTAAGACGCAGACTAAAGGAGCGTGACACAACCCGTGACTGTCAGAAATCCGCGCACACCATGGTATTTCCACAAAATAATTAAGATTTGATTTCAAATATATATTTGTATGACAATTTTATTGATATAATTTATTGGTGATCGAAGCCCACCCGGTCAGAGATCAGGTGGCAGCTGCACCCCCAGCTCCTGCTCTCCCTATCGCTCCTGCAGGTAATGTCAGTGTTTCTTTACCTGTGGCAGCTCCATCGCCTCTAGCAGCGTTACTCTCAGTGTCCCCGGCTCATTTTATACCTGCTAACATTAAGAAGGATATTCTGGAGGAGAAAGATGAACCTGGCCTGTCTGCTTATAGAATCTCAGGATGTTACTGAGAACAAATCCTGTGCTTGAGGCGAGGTCTTGGTAGTGCTTAAAAAGAAGGATCCCAGGCTTAACCGCAAACTTAGCGTGGCAGAATTTGTGCTGACATTCAGTATTTTTAGAGACATTGTCTGCTCGGTTAGTCCTGGTAGGAGAAGAACTAGACTTGTACATACACAAAGTGGTGAATTTGGCGCACAAGTATGGCGGGTGCATTATCATCGGTCTTTTTTGGCGAAAGTGGCAGCCACTTGGCCGTGGTTCCAGGTAATGACGTGCTGGAGCAATATTGACATGGAACTATTTTGCAGACATTTCGCCAACCAAAATTCCCCAGGGTGCAGTAATTGCCAGTCGTCAGCACACACCACAGCTTGGCTACCAATCACCGGCCAGATTTTTTCGTGGTATGTCAGACCTATTGTCTTCTTCCCCATTTGGGGTAGGTCGCAGTTTAGTGTTTAAGGCAGCTATATTTTTTTGGGTTCCTCAGACCTGAGGAAGTGTCACAGGCTAGCCACCATGCACCAGCCACCATGCACCTATTCTGCTAAAAGGCAGTCTTACCAGGTTTTCTGACCACTACGCTTTACAACTCCCTAATAATAACAATAGACAGATAGGCCAGGGGTTTGTGGTCAAGTATTACAGAACCAATAGCACCTAGTGTCCAATGTGGAAGTGTTGGACATGCTCTGCAGTCAATTTGCAGGAGCACCGCTGGACACCCCTTTGCTCCCTTTTCCCACGCATCCTCTCACCTCAAAACAGTTTGTTTCTTATGTCAGAATTTTGCTCGCTAATCTAAGCTTAAATCCAAAACCGTTTTATGGACATTCGTTCAGGATTGGGGCAGAATCCCCAGCTTCAAAACAGGGGGTCCCTTCTTAGATCATCAAGCACATGGGGCGCTGGTGTTCTTCCTGTTATAGCAGATACATACCAAAACCTCTGTTAGGGAAATAGGCTTCCAGGCCGTTTCTGGCCCTCCCTGCGTGCGCCAATGGCGCCAATCGCGGCCATTTAAGCAGGACAGCACCAGTTCTACAGCGTTCCAGTGTGTTCCCGTAACCCGGCTTACCTGACCTTTGATTGAACTCTGCCTGTATCGACCCCCTGCCTGTCTACGACCATGCTTCTGCCTGACCCTCTTGTACCTCAGCTGCCTGCCTGTTAATGACCCTGCCTGCACCCAATGACCCGCTTGCCTGCTCCCTTGTACCGCACTAGCCAGCTTGTTACCGACCCGGCCTGTATCACCACTCTTCTGTCTGCACGAGCTCCTGGAGGATCCTCACAACACCATCTGCATCCGCACCAACCCTCGTGTCCCCCTGTGCTCCGGAATCTCCTGTCTTCTCTATCAAGGGTTCCCGAACCAGGGCCGTAAGAGAGGTTGCCCTCTGCACAATCAGACTTCATCACCAGGTACGTGACAGAAAAGGACAGCCATGTCTGAGTCTGAGCAGGGGCCCTCTCCGCTGCATGAACTCTGTCAGCATTTGGACGGTCTCTCTCGAACCGCGCAACACCTGCAAGCAGGCTACACCCAGCTCCAGACCCAGCTCCTGGAATGTGCCTCTCTTGCCCATCAGGGGCTTGTCAGCTTGCAACGGAACCCAGAGTGCCCTTGCCAGAATGGTTCTCAGGGGAACGTAGGAAGTTCAGAGTGTTCCGCTGTGCCTGCGAACTTTATCTCAGCCTGCAGCCCCACACCTTCTCCCTGGAAACCACAAAGGTGGGGCTGGTGATTTCCCTTCAGGACGAGCCAGAATTATGGGCACACCGGCTCCTGGAGCAAGGGGCGTCTGAAGTATCGGATTGATCCCAGTTCTTCCAAGCAATGGCTCGGCTGTATGAAGATCTACATCAGGCCGCCACTGCCAAAGCCGCACTCCACGCCCTCCGTCAAGGCCGCCGTCCGGTGGAGGAGTATGCATCGGAGTTCAGGTGTTGGAGTGAACTGGAATGAAGCTGCTCTGCGCCACCCGTTCCTGCGGGGCTTGGCTGACCCCCTGAAGGATGAGTTGGCCCCTGTTGGGGCACCAGCCTCCCTGGAGAGGCTCATTGATCTGGCCATCCAGATAGATTGGCGCCTTCGAGAACGCGGGGCAGAAAGGGTCAAGGTGAACCTGCGATCTTCTTGGATGTTACCCCCCGCTGTAGGATTGCCAAATGGCTCCATCATACCCACCTCTCCTCCGAGGCTCCCTGAACCCCAGCAGGGGTGAGGCACACTCGGCACTGACCTCTGAAGAGAACCAGCGCAGAAGAAATCTTGGCCTCTGCCTCTACTGTGGAGAGCCGTGGCATTTTGTGTGCTCCTGCCAATCCAAATTGGAAAGATGCCTTGCCACCTCTCTGCAACCAGCACCCGTCAGGGCAGCTCACCTCTCCCTCTCTCTGTGTCTACAGTTTCCTGGAGGAGCCATTACCGTCCCAGCTATTGTAGACTCTGGTGCATGCAGCTGCTTCCTGGATCTGACCTTTGCTGCGCAACACGGGATACCCCTGCGACCCAAGACCCGCAGGATGGCGGTGCACCTGGCTGATGGCACAACCTTAAAATCTGGCCTGGTCTCACAGGAGACCACCCCTCTGACCACCACGGTGCTGGGAGGCCATTGGGAGCTACTCACGCTTGATGCCATTGCCTCTCCCATCTTCCCTGTTATCCTTGGACTGCCTTGGCTTCAGGCCCATAATCCCACCATTGACTGGTCCTCTGGGGAAGTTCAGTTCCAGTCCCCGTATTGCCACAAGCACTGCTTCCCCCGGATTTCTGGAACAGACCCTGCTCTACTAGCCCTGGATCTTGACCCGGAGCCTGAGATCCGTCAGCTCGTCCCTAGCGCCTACCACGCTTTTCTGGACGGTTTTAGCAAAAAGGGGGCTGAGGCCCTCCCGCCTCATAGACCGTATGACTGCCCCATTGAGCTCCTCCCTGGTGCAGAGATTCCCTTCGGAAGGATATACCAGCTTACTGAGCTGGAACTCGGCACTCTGAAATCTTATATTGATGAGAACCTCGACAAGGGTTTCATCCGTCCTTCCACTTCCCTGGCTGGGGCAGGCATCTTTTTTGTGGAGAAAAAGGACCATTCCCTGCGCCCATGTATTGACTACCAGGAGCTCAATACAGTCACGGTGAAGAACCGCTACCCGCTTCCACTTGTCGGAGTTGTTTCAGCGCCTGGGGACCGCTGCCGTGTTCACTAAACTGGACGTCCGGGGAGCTTACAACCTGGTACGGATCAGAGAAGGCGATGAATGGAAGATGGCCTTTCGTACTCGTTTCGGTCACTTCGAGTACTTGGTGATGCCATTTGGTTTATGCAATGCCCCAGCTACATTCCAGCATTTCATAAACGACATCTTAAGGGACTTCCTTGACCTCTTTGTCATCGCCTACCTCGATGATATTTTGATCTTCTCGCCTTCCCTGGAGCTCCACCGTTCCCATGTCAAACAGGTACTGGGTCGCCTCCGCCAACATGGCCTCTATGCTAAACTGGAGAAGTGTGAATTCGAGCAGGCAAGCATACAGTTCCTTGGACTTATTATTTCAGTCGGAGGCATCAAAATGGACCCTCAAAAGGTCTCTGCCATCCTGGACTGGCCTGCCCCGGTCGACGGAAAAGGAACCCAGAGATTCATAGGGTTTGCAAACTTCTATAGGAAGTTTATCCGGGGATTTTCCTCCATCATCTCCCCCATCACACACCTGACCAAACAGGGTGTCTCATTCCGATGGACTCCTGAGGCACAAACAGCCTTTGAAAAGCTTAAGAGACTGTTCACATCTGCACCCATCCTTAAGCACCCAGACCCGCTCTACCCTATGTTCTGGAAGTTGATGCATCCGAGGTGACAGTTGGGGCTATTCTTTCTCAAAGGCAGGGTACTAAGGTGCTGCTACACCCAGTGGCGTTTTTCTCACGCAAGTTATCTCCCGCTGAAAGGAACTATGATGTGGGAGACTGTGAACTTCTTGCTATCAAAGCCGCTCTGGAAGAATGGCAGTATCTCCTAGAGGGGGCAGCACACTCAGTTCTCATCTATACGAATCACCGTAACCTGGAATACCTGAGAATTGCGAAGAGGCTCAAACCCCGGCAAGCCAGATGGGCGCTGTTCTTCGCCCGATTTACTTTTCATATTACTTACAGGCCCGGATCGAAGAACACCAAACCAGACTCCTTGTCACGTATGTTCAACATGCCGGAAGCCCCAGTATCTCCTGACATGTTGTTGCAGGAGGATGTGCTGTCACTGATCCGGCAAGCTTCCCTGGGGCCAAACCCCCTCCCGGGAACACCTCTGCAGCTCATAGACTGGTTGTTCTGGCATGGTACCAAGATCTTCATACCGGAGCACCTGCGAACTGCAGTCTTGGACCTCTGCCATGACCACCGCCTTGCTGGGCACTTCGGGGCACGCAAGACCTTGGAACTAGTACAGCGCACGTTCTGGTGGCCCCGAGTTGGAGAGGACTTTAAGTTCTATGTGAACTTTATGACTAATAGCCATATTTTCAAGAAAATTCCAATACCTATAATTTAATAGTTATTTATTATTATTTCAAATGTTCTTTCTTATTTCCGTATTTCCGAATTTTGGAAATTCAGAAATAAGGAAGTACATTTGAAATAATAAGTTATAATGTATAGTTTAACTTACCGTATATACTCGGGTATAAGTCGAGTTTTTCAGCACATTTTTTGTGCTGAAAAAGACCCCCCTCGGCTTATACCCGAGTCAGTGTCTGTGGGTGATCAGTAGTTTAACATTAAACAGAGCTGTGCTGCTTCTAAGAGCCGTTTTGTGCTTTGTAAGTGTGATTAAACACATTGGAATCCAGAGAATGCTGATAGGTGTCAGATTCTCAGCTTGATGTCTGGGAGGTGGGCGGGACAAGCTGATGTTAGCTGTTCAGTCCTGCCCACCTCCTGATCTCAGTGAAGAGATGCAGCTCTCTCTCTGCATTCTCTACATTCCAATGTGATTAGTCACACTTACAAGCACAGAACCGCTCTTAGAAGCAGCACAGCTCTGTTTAATGTGAAACTAAACTACCTTACTCATCCCTTATGTGTTGTGGCTACAGTCTCAGTGTCCTGGCATTAATATCCCTGTGTCCTGGCATTAAAATCCCTGTGTCCTGGCATTAAAATCCCTGTGTTCTGGCTAAAATCCCTGTGTTCTGGCACCCTGTCCCTGTGTTCTGGCACCCTGTCCCTGTGTTCTGGCACCCTGTCCCTGTGTTCTGGCTCCCTGTCCCTGTGTTCTGGCTCCCTGTCCCTGTGTTCTGGCTAAAATCCCTGTGTTCTGGCTGCTGCATTTCACACCCTAGGCTTATACGCGGGTCAATAAGTTTTCCCATATTTTTTGGGCAAAAGTAGGGGGGTCGGCTTATACACGGGTTGACTTATACACGAGTATATACGGTATTATAAATAATAATAAGCTATTATTATTTCAAATGTTCTTCCTTATTTCCAACTTTGCAGTATGTGACTGTATATTTGCATACTGTATGTATGTATGTATGTATGTGTGTGTGTATACTGGGTGTGCATATATTGTATGTATACTGTATATACACACCCAGTATACACACACACATACATATATAC
>BLSH010317150.1:693153-708958 GCA_018402905.1 Glandirana rugosa
AGCCTTTAAGCCTTTATTCCTTCTTGTAAAAATTTATTCAATAATTAAATAATAAAATTGAATAATATTTAATATTATTCGATAATAAAGTTTACAAGAGAGAATAAAGGCTTTAAACCTTTATTCTTCCTTGTAAACTTTATTATTCATTAATTAAATAATAAAATTGAATAATATTTAATATTGTTCGATAATAATAAAGTTTAAAAGAAGGAATAAAGGCTGAAAACGTCACACACTGACATATATACGTATGACATACATACATGTCACGGAACGCTTTCATAAGCCGGGGGAATATCCAATAAATTTCGTTCCACTTCATGATTGTGTCCCACTTGTTGTTGATTCTTCACAAAAAATTACAGTTTTATATCTTTGTTTGAAGCCTGAAATGTGGCAAAAGCTCGCAAAGTTCAAGGGGGCCGAATACTTTCGCAAGGCACTGTACATACATACAGTATGCATATATACAGTCACACACTGCAAAAGTCGGAAATAAGGAAGAAAATTTGAAATAATAATAGCTTGTTATAATTTATAATAAGTTAAAATAATAAATTAATTACTTATTATTTCAAATGTTCCTTCTTATTTCCAAATTTCGGAAATAAGAGAGAACATTTGAAATAATAGCTTATTATAATTTATAATAAGTTAAAATAATAAATTAATAACTTATTTAAAAATGTTCTTCCTTATTTCCGAATTTCCGAAATTCGGAAATAAGAAAGAATATTTGAAATAATAATAAATAACTATTAAATTATAGGTATTGGAATTTTCTTGAAAGTATGACTATTAATGATAAATTTCATATTTAAGTTCACTAACAGCCAAACTTTTAAGGAAATTGCAATACCTATAATTTAATAGTTATTAGTTAGTTATTATTTCAAATATTCTTAGCTTTTTTAGAATTTTCGGATTTCCGAATTTCTGAATTTCGGATTTTCGGCTGTTCTGATTTCGGTTGAATTTCCGAATTACCGCAATTGCGGAATTACCACGATTTTCCGAATTACCGCAATTGCAGAGTTACAGTGAATTTCCGAATTTACCGCAATTGCCAAATTACAGCGAATTTCCAAATTAACGCAATTGTCGAATTACCGCGATTCGGAAAAACAAAAATTCAGAAAATTCGGAAATTGAAAATTCGGAATTCGTCCAAATTGCAGAATTTTGCTAAATTCAGTAAAAACGAAATTCGGAAGGAAACTAATTGCACAAGCCTAATCGCCAGGTTCTAACAGGATCCTGGAATCGCTGATGGAGGGGGGTAATGTTCAGCCCACAGAAGTCCCTAGGACATCGCATCACCTGAACCTCTAAGTATATGAAGGACAATGTATTTGAAGGGCATGAGGGTGCTATCACTTGGTCTCATCTCCATCTACTAATAGCAGGGCTGATTTCGACCAGTTAATATGGAGACTTGAGAAGGCACTGAATTCTGTAATAGTGGCCATTGCCTCCCATAGCGAAGAGTCAGTATCCCCTAGGAGGAGCAGGGTATCGTCGACATACAGCATCACTTTCTCCTGCAGCCCACCATATCTGAATCCTAGGATCCCCGAATGAGTCCTGATCGCCAAAGGCTCAATAGCCAGGGTGAATAGGGGCGAGAGCGGGCACCCCTGCCTGTGCCCCTTCTTAGGGCAAAGTTATGAGATAGTTTCTCAAATGTTCTAATGGCAGCTTAAGGTTGGGCATAGACCAGTCTTACCCAGGCTATAAATCGTGGGCCTAGTCCAAATCGTTCTAATACAGCCAATAGGTATCCCCAGTCCATGCTGTCAAACGCCTTTGTGGCGTCTAATGACAGAAGGGCTCTACTACCCATATTATACGCTGGGGACTGTATATTCAGGAAAAGTCCCCTTAACCACTTCAGCCCCGGAAGGATTTCCAGCTTTAGGACCGGAGCCCTTTTTGCGATTCCGCGCTGCGTCGCTTTAACTGACAATTGCGCGGTCGTGCGACGTTGTACCCAAACGAAATTTGCGTCCTTTTTTTTCCCACAAATAGAGCTTTCTTTTGGTTGTATTTGATCACCGCTGCGTCATTTCTGATCGCCGCTATAAACAAAAGAAGGGCAACAATTTTGCAAAAAAACCCAAATTTCTTACTTTTTCCTAAAATACAAATCCAAAAAAAATATATAAAAAAACATTTTTTTTCACCGTTTTTGGCCGATTTATATTCTTCCTCATATTTGCGATAAAAAAAAATTGCAATCGGCGTTTATTGATTGGTTTGCGCAAAAGTGGTCGCGTTTACGGATGATGAGAATTCATTTTTGGGGTTTTTATTTTTTTTAATTTTTTTACTAATAATGGCGGCAATCTGCGATTATTTGCGGTACTGCGATATTTCAGCGGACATGTCGGACCATTTTGACACTTTTTTGGGACCATTGGCATTTATACAGCGATCAGTGCTATAAAAATGCACTGATTACTGTGTAAATGCCATTAGCAGTGAAGGGGTTAACCTGCAGGGGGCGCTCTAAGGGTTAACTATGTTCCCTGGGCGTGTTCTAACTGTGGGGGGACTGTACTAGCTGGGGAAGGGAAGTGGTCACAGCCTTCATGTACAGGAAGGCTGTGATCACAGCCCTTCCCCCTCACACAGAGCGGAGGTCCGTGTTTACATACACGGACCTTCGCTCCGGGGTGCCATCGCGGGTAGCCGGCGGCAATTGAAGCCTCCGCACCCGCTCCCTGGCCCTCCCCGAACACAGTGAGCGCGCGGGCGCTCACTAAACTCGTTCCCGCAGCCGCCGTCGTATGACGGCGTTTTGCGGGAACGAGCCACTTTGCCGCCGTCAGATGCCGATCGGCAGTCGGCAAGTGGTTAAATTGAACGCCGTTGATTTTATTGGGCATAAACCCTGCCTGGTCTGAGTGGACTATAGATGTTACAAGTCCATTCAAGTGTACGGCCAGTACCTTGGCTAGGATTTTCACATAGCTCTGTAGGAGCGAAATAGGCCTATATGACCCAGGGTCTACTGGGTCTTTACCTGCTTTCAAAAGTAGAATTATATTGGCCCCTGACTCGTTGAAGACCCGCAAAAGGCGTGGGAGTAATAGCTCAGAGTACTGTTTATATATCTCCATGGGCAGGCCATCCTCCCCTGGAGCCTTACAGTTTGGGAACGCACCCACCGCCTCCTGAAGCTCCTCTATGGTAAAGGGGGCCTCCAGTCTCTTGGGCTATTCCACTGATAAGACGGGAAAGTCTAAGTCCCTCATCCAACAGCACTGTGCTGTGCTATTGCAGAATCATCAGCGGGTGGAGCTGTTGCAGAGTTTGTTTTGGCGCGAAGCCAAAGACAGTAGACTTGGGCAGAGTGATTCTTTTTAGTGATTCAAATCATTTGAATCAGTTCAGTGAAATGATTCGAATCACTGAATCGACTCACGACTCATTTCCTCTAAGCTAAAATTAAGACTCATGAACTTCAGTCCTGTGATACACTCAGTTAGTAAAGTCAACATATTAGATGTTAATAACTTTATTTTGCTGCAATAACTGTTCTCTGCAATACAGCAAAAAAAGAAGAAAAAAAAAAAACATACCTTGAATTATACAAAAACCATTAAAAAATAAAGTTTAAATGGATCCTGACCTGAACGCACTGCTGTGCAAATCACATGCTTTGTCTATGCAATGCAAATTCAGCCATACAGATCCGTATGGCTGAATTCGCATCACATTCAGACCAAAGTTGTGCAGGACCCTTTGTTTGGCCTGCACCAGAATTGGATTGCATGGGTTTTCACACTCATGAATTGACAGTTTGCACTGCGATATGCGAACTGATATGGGGTGTCATTAAATTTTATTTTTTTTTATTTTTTTTTATTGTAATTCCTTTATTGAACCATAGGTTGCATTATACATAACAGACCAAGAGTATTTCAGGGTGGCATTAACTTTTTGTATTGGCACTCCCAGCGGTTCGCATAAGGCAGTGTGTGAACTGCCTGCGAATCAGGTGCGATGCGGGAATGCAGTGGATTTGCAGGGTTTACCACATATTCACACCAATTGTGAACTGAGCCTCATTCAAAGACTTTTCACAGCAAATCATGAATCTAATGTGCTCTGATGAGTCAGTTAAACTCAGGAGTTATACTGTTGGCTCACACAACTCACGAGTCACTCACTGATTCAGGAGTTGTAGGTTGGCTCACGAATCACTCACTGATTCAGGAGTTATAGGTTGGCTCACAAATCACTCACTGATTCAGGAGTAGGCTCATGAATCACTCACTGATTCAGGAGTTATAGGTTGGCTCACACAGCTCACGAATCACTCACTGGTTCAGGAGTTATATGTTGGCTCACGAATCACTCACTGATTCAGGAGTTATATGTTGGCTCACGAATCACTCACTGATTCAGGAGTTATATGTTGGCTCACGAATCACTCACTGATTCAGGAGTTATAGGTTGGCTCACACAGCTCACAAATCACTCACTGATTCAGGAGTTGGCTCATGAATCACTCACTGATTCAGGAGTTATAGGTTGGCTCACACAGCTCACGAATCACTCACTGGTTCAGGAGTTATATGTTGGCTCACGAATCACTCACTGATTCAGGAGTTGTAGGTTGGCTCACGAATCACTCACTGATTCAGGAGTTATAGGTTGGCTCACGAGTCACTCACTGATTCAGGAGTTATAGGTTGGCTCATGAATCACTCACTGATTCAGGAGTTATAGGTTGGCTCACGAGTCACTCACTGATTCAGGAGTTATAGGTTGGCTCACGAGTCACTCACTGATTCAGGAGTTATAGGTTGGCTCACGAGTCACTCACTGATTCAGGAGTTATACTGTTGGCTCACACAGCTCATGTTACAAAACACAATGTTGATCCTTGTGTGCTCTCTCTCTTTCTTTCACAGACTGGACTGGCTGCTGCCTGCCTCACACATAGACATCATACAAAAGAGAATCTTGAATGCTCTGTAATTTATTTGGAGACTTGATGGCTCACACAGCTCATCATGTTACAGCTCAGTATGCAAATCATGAGCTGAGGCTGCTGTTTTCAGCTCCCTACTCATACTGAAAGGGGAGGATCTTTGACAATGAGTTGAATCTGATTCACTTTCATGATTCAACTCATTCAAACTCTGCAGTGAGTTGAGTCACTGATTCGATTCAGTGATTCACTAGCCAAGCCTAAAAGACAGTGAGGGAGAGTGTGGTAGCAACAGACCGGACCGGACCAGAGGCAGCGGGCGACCCGGGAGACCAGAAGCGGGATCAGCTGGAGAAGTGCGGAGCGGACCCCCCCCCACACACACACACACACACACGTGACAGAAAAGCGGCAGCGGGGTACGGAGTATTGAGAGCGGCGGCAGGAGCGGGGCATCGGGGTGAGGACCATGAGTACTGGTGACAGGCGAACGGACCCCCCTCCCCCTGACCGAGAAAAAGCGGCACTGTGACCGGGAGAGGCGGCCGGTGAGCAAATCTACAGAGCGGAGGGAAAGTGGGAGGGGGAGGGTGACAGACAGGCGAGGGGAACAGCAGGGCTGAGAGTCACTGACTGATACAAGTGTCCGATTACAGAGGTGGCTGTATAGAGAGACACAAATAGTAAAGAACTGACTGATAGTATTGTGAGTACTGTGAGTACCTGTGTATTGTGAGTACCTGTGTATTGTAAGTACCTGTGTATTGTAAGTACGGTGAGTACCTGTGTATTGTGAGTACTGTGAGTACCTGTGTATTGTAAGTACCTGTGTATTGTGAGTACTGTGAGTATCTGTGTATTGTGAGTACCTGTGTATTGTGAGTACTGTGAGTACCTGTGTACTGTGAGTATTGTGAGTACTGTGTATTGTGAGTACCTGTGTATTGTGAGTACTGCAAGTATTTGTGTATTGAGTACTGTGTATTGTGAGTACTGTAAGTACCTGTGTATCGTGAGTACTGTGTATTGTGAGTACCTGTGTATTGTGAGTACTGCGAGTACTGTGTATTGTGAGTACCTGTGTATTGTGAGCACTGTGAGTACTGTGTATTGTGAGTACCTGTGTATTGTGGGTACTGTGAGTACCTATGTATTGTGAGTACCTGTGTATTGTGAGTACCGTGAGTACCTGTGTATTGTGAGTACTGTGAGTACCTGTGTATTGTGAGTACCTATGTATTGTGAGTACCTGTGTATTGTGAGTACCTGTGTATTGTGAGTACTGTGAGTACCTGTGTATTGTGAGTACTGTGAGTACCTGTGTATCGTGAGTACCTGTGTATCGTGAGTACTGTGAGTCCCTGTGTACTGTGAGTACCTGTGTATTGTGAGTACTGCGAGTACCTTTGTATTGTGAGTACTGTGTATTGTGAGTACCTGTGTATTGTGAGCACTGTGAGTACCTGTGTATTGTGAGTACTGTGTATTGTGAGTACTGTGTATTGTGAGTACTGTGTATTGTGAGTACCTGTGTATTGTGAGTACCTGTGTATTGTGGGTACTGTGAGTACCTGTGTATTGTGAGTACCGTGAGTACCTGTGTATTGTGAGTACTGTGAGTACCTGTGTATCGTGAGTACCTGTGTATCGTGAGTACCTGTGTATCGTGAGTACCTGTGTATCGTGAGTACTGTGAGTACCTGTGTATTGTGAGTACCTGTGTATTGTGAGTACGTGTACGTGTGCTGTGCATTGTGAGTGCCCGGGCACTGCGAGTATTAGAGGCAGGCAGCTAGCGGGCAGTTAATTAAATAAATCAGTGGGTACAATGCCCGGCGGGTGTGGAGACGCGACTCAGTGTACATCTTGTCGCATGTATGCGTTCCTTGATCATGAGATCGAGGGCGAATACTGCTGTACAAAATGTAAGCACATTGTTTCCCTGGAAACCCAGGTTCTGAATCTAGGGAAGCAACTGTCAACACTGAGACGACTCTCCATACTAAAGGAGAGTTGGGATCGTACCCGGCAGGTGCCGGCAGGGGCCAGCACAGAGGCGGGTGGAGACAAAGAGGTGAAGGCACCAGAACAGAGTAGTTGGATGACAGTTAGGAAGGGTAGAAGGGAAATAGTCAAGGAGGCTGATCCTGGCTGGAACATCCCAATAAGTACGCCCCGTTGTGTGATATTGCGGAAACCAGTCAGGGACCAGCATCGCTGGAGCAGAGGGGCACCCATAGTTGCCAGGGGAGTAACATCTCCAGCGAAGGTGGGGGTGAAGCCAGTGGAAAGGAAAGACAGGTTGTGGTGGTAGGGGACTCAATTCTTAGAAACACAGAGAGTGCAATCTGTCACAAAGACCTGAAAGGCCAAACTGTATGCTGTTTACCGGGCGCTCGGGTTCGGAACATCACGGATCAGGTGGACAGATTACTGGGAGGGGCTGGGGAAGACCCAGCTGTCATGGTGCATGTTGGCACCAATGACAAAGTTAGAGCAAGGTGGAGTGTCCTAAAAAAAGGTTTTAGGGATCTAGGAGCAAAGTTGAGTTGTTTTTGGGGAATGAAAAGCTAATTGCCGTGCCACCACAGCCCATCGGTTGTCACTAGTCCGGAGTCAGGTGGGTCAGAGGAGTTGGTGATGGTTCGCCTGATTTGTGACAACAGGTCCTCTTGGGACAGAAGAAAGTTTCTTGGAAGAAGGATGGTATCCGGGGATGCAGGAACTCCAGCCTCACAGAACATCCGTGATAAAGCATCAGGTTTCACATTTTCCGACCCAGGCCTGTAGGTGATTTGGAAGAGGAATCTGGAAAAGAAGAGGGCCCAGCAGGCCTGTCTGGGCTTCAGTTGTTTAGCTGTTCTGAGATACTCCAAGTTTTTGTGATCGGTGTAGATCAAGATGGGGTGCAATGCCACTCCTCCAGAGCCGACTTGATGGCCAGCAGTTCTCTATCTCCAACATCATAACTCCCTTCAGGAGAAGAGAGTTTGCGAGAAAAGAAGGCTATGGGATGGAGTAGAGCTTTGGAGCCACGTCTTTGGGATAACACAGCTCCAACAGCGGTCTCAGAAGCGTCTTCCTCCAGGACATAGGGCAGAACGGGATCTGGGTGCTTTAGAAATGGCGTTGAGGTGAAAAGCTTCTTCAGCGTCTGGAAGGCCATTTGGTCCTCTGTGGTCCATTGAAACCAGGAAGTCTGCTTAGTGAGTTGAGTGATAGGTGAAATAATAGCAGAGAATCCCTTTATGAACTTCTGATAGAAGTTGGAGAACCCCACAAATCGTTGGACTCCTTTTTTATCTACTGGTGTTAGCCAATCCAAGATAGCAGAAACTTTCTGTTGGTCCATGGTAATGCCAGTGACCGATATGACCAATCCCAGAAACTGAAAACTGGAAATCGAAAGCGCACTTCTCTGCCTTGGCGTACAGTCCATGCTGCCGCAGCCAACCTAACACATTGCGGACATGCCCTCAGTGTTCCTCCAGGGATGAGGAGAAGATCAATATATCATCAAGATGTATAATGAGAAACAAGTCCAGGTAATCCCGAAACACATCATTGACGAGGTGCTGAAACATTTCTGGGGCGTTACAGAGCCAAAAGGGCATAACTAAATATTCAAAATGTCCGAAACAGGTTCGGAAGGCAGTCTTCCACTCATCACCTTCCCGTATACGGATGAGATTGTATGCCCCGCGGAGATCCAACTTTGTGGCAGAACCCAGTCTCTGAAACAGTTCTGGAACCAATGGCAGAGGGTAGCTGTTTTTGACCGTTATCTTATTCAGCTCACGATAATCTATGCAGGGAATCAGAGTATGATCCTTTTTTTCAACAAAAAAGATTCCAGCACCTGCGGGAGACGTGGAAGGCTGGATAAACCCCTTTTCAAGGTTATCGTCCAGATAGGCCTTGAGGGCCGATAATTCCAGTTCAGACAAGGGGTAAATCCGACCAAACGGTACCTCTGCTCCAGGGAGGAGTTCTATCGGACAGTCGTAAGGCCGATGTGGGGGAAGTTTCTCTGCTCCTTTCTTACTAAACACGTCTAGATAGTCGTGGTAAGCCAACGGGACCGCTTGGCGGACTTCAGGTTCTGGATCAGAGTCGAAGCTTAAGTTTGTGGGACCAGTCTCGTTAGGTTTAGGTAGGCAGTGCTGGGCACAATAATTGGAAGAAAAGTGAATTTCCCCAGATATCCAATTAATGCTAGGGCAGTGGGCTCGGAGTCATGGAAGTCCAAGAATAATAGGAAAAAGCGGGGATGCGATGGCATCCAAAATGAGTAGCTCCTGGTGGCCATCAGCCGTCACAGCGGGCAAGGGAAAGGTCTCGTGGGTGACGGTACCAGATTTTATGGTGGATCCATCGGCTAAGTGGATAATCATCTTATGTACCTTAGGACGTAAAGGAATTTGATGTTTACTGTTAGCAGGAGGCCCCTCTTCTGTCTCCTCCAAGGCACACTTACCAAACTTGGCAGGGCAAGATCTCACCATGTGCCCCGGCTCCCCACAATACAGGCACAGGTTGAGGGCTGGGCAGCGTTGCTTTTCCTCGGGTGTAAGGGAGGGGCAGATAAGCCCAATCTGCATTGGCTCAGGAGGCTCTAGGGGTGCAGAAGCTGTGGCTGCAGAAGCAGCAGGGTGTGGATAGTTTGAGTAGCTAGGCATCATCCAGGTCAGCGCAAGGGGCCGGGGGACCTCTCGGCTCTGCGCTCCCTGAGGAGTGGGTCAATCTGGAGTGCCAAATTTATAAGGGCTTCCAGGGTGTGGGGCACCCTGACACAGGCCAACTCGTCCTTGAGGGACTCCAACAGGCCCAGGCGAAACTGATAGCACAGGCCTGCGTCGTTCCAGGCCGTGTGTGCACTCCAACGCCGGAACTTGGCAACGTAGTCTTCCGCAGTGCGGCAGCCTTGCTGTACAGCATGTAAGGTGGCTTCGGCCGTGGCGGCTTGGTGAGGGTCCTCATACAAGCGAGCCATGGCATCGGAAAACAGGGCCAAGGTGACGACTTCCGGTGCCCGTTGTTCCCACAGCCGGTGAGCCCATGCCTGGGGTTCCCCCTGCTGCAAGGAGATCACCAGCCCCACCTTTGTAGCTTCCAGGGAGAAGGTACGGGGCTGCAGTCCGAAGTAAAGCTCACAGGAGTTGCGGAAGGCTCAGAACTTGCTATGGTCTCCCGCAAACTTATCTGGCAGAGGAACCTTAGGTTCGGAAGGAAGCGCTACAGTGGTGCGGTCAGGGGTCTGCCCAGTCCCCGATGCGGTAGGAGCAGTGAGTTCCTGTACTCGCTCTTCCAAGTGGATGTAGCCCTCCTGCAGGTTCTTAACAGCTTGTATGATACCTGCTAAATGGGCACACAAGTCCTCCATGGCCGAGGGTACTCCCTGCGCAGACTCAGACATGGTTGTTCATTGCTGTCACGTCCCTGTTGGAGGAGTCTGTGTTATGCAGGGTGCAACCACTCTTACAGCCCCATTTTGAACCCCTGGTAGAGTAGACAGGGAGTGCAGGGGTGCCTGAGGGCTGGACTGGTCCACTGGTGATGATGTGGTGAGATGTCCAATGAGGTCTCGTGCACGGGAAGTTGGTGGTACAGGCTGGGTCGGCAACTGGCAGGCAAATACAGTACAGAAGGAGCAGGCTCCGGGGTGGTCGGAAACAGGCAAGGTCGGCAGCAGGCTGGCAGCAGAGGTACAAGGGGTGATCCAAAAGAGTGGTCGTGACAAGCAGAGGTCAGTGCGGGCAGCAAACAAACAGGGTCAGGATAGCCGGGTCTCAGGAATACAGGAATCAAGAAGAGTAAGCTCTCAGGTGCACTTTAACGTTGTAGAGCAGACAACACTTGCACCCTAGTGCTTTCCATTTAAATAGGCTGTCTGTGAGTGGTGATAACACGCAACTGTGCGCGCACCGGCCATGTGCGCACGAGCTCCCGTGCAGCCCGTGCACAGGAATCGGCAGAGCAGCTTGATCGTGCTGCGGGGCAGGTAGCATTCCCTGACAATATTCCTGGGGGGGTCCTTACCGAAGGGCCGCTGTTGCTTCAGTGTTTTGTACGCCAGTTCTTTCTGCCTGTCCAGGCTGCGGGCCATCCCTGCCTGTTGGGCCGCAGCGGCGCCATCTTGGAATTCAGCAGCCGCGGACTCCGGGAGCTTGGAGCGGGTCATATCCCTCGTGCAGAGTGCCAGTGGTGGGTCCATGGTGTGCCCTGACTGTGCTGCTAGAAAGGCACGAACTTTTGGCGGTAATGGCTGGGGGAGGATCGGTGAAGGATTATTAATGGGAGCTGTGGGAGATGGGTCCTCTCACATGCCTGCCTCGGCCACCCCCCGCGCTCTCACTTTGAATGACAATTACTCAGTCATGCAACACTGCACACAAACAACATTTTTATCATTTTTTTCCTCACAAATAGAGCTTTCTTTTGGTGGTATTTAATCACCGCTGGTTTTTTTTATTTTTTGCAATATAAGCAAAAATTTTGAAAAATAAACACTTTTTTAGTTGTACAATTTTGCAAAAAAAAGTATTTTTTCTTTATAAAATGTATACTGCTACATATCTTTTGTAAAAATAACCCAAATTAGTGTATATTATTTAGACTCCGTGAAAGTGAGGCTGGGTTCACACTAGTCCGATTCTTGGACCTACATGAAGAGCACAAGTTGCATTACATCACAAAAACAATGATTCCCTATGAGAGCCGTCTTAACTGATCCAATTTGTGTCGGACTGACTTTCAAAAAGGTTCCTGTACTACTTTTGTCCGACTTTGATCCTACTTCAGCCCATTGAGAAGCATTAAAGTCCGACTTTGGCATGCGACTTGTGCTCTGGAGATCATGAAGGGGAACTCCAAGCCAAATTTAAAAAAAAAACTGGCATGGGGTCCCCCTCCAGGAGCATACCAGGCCCTTTGGTCTGGTATGGATTTTAAGGGGAAACCCCCCCCCCCACAATCCATACCAGACCCTTATCCGAGCACGCAGCCCGGCAGGCCAGGAAAGGGGGTGGGGACGAGCAAGCGCCCCCCCTCCTGGACCATACCAGGCCGCGTGCCCTCAACATGGGGAGCATGGGTGCTTCGGGGCAGAGGGGGCTCTGCGCCCCCCACCCCAAAGCACCTTGCCCCCATGTTGATGAGGACAAGGGCCTCTTCCCGACAACCCTGGCCGGTGGTTGTCGGGGTCTGCGGGTGGGGACTTATCGGAATCTGGAAGCCCCCTTTAACAAGGGGGCCCCCAGATGCCAGCCCCCCACCCTATGTAAATGAGTATGGGGTACATCGTACCCCTACCCATTTACCTGGAAAGAAATATGTACACAAAAAACCACACAGCTTTTTAAAATATTTTATTAAATCTGCTCCGGAGGTCTTCTCCCCTCTCTGGCTCTTCTTTCTTCTGCTCTTTTGCAGGGTCTTTCATCTTCTGAGGGGTCTTCTTTCTTCTCCTTCTCTGTGGCGTCTTTTGCCGGTCTTCTCCGCTGTCCCCTTCCCTCTTTTCAGCAGATTTAATAAAATATTTTAAAAAGCTGTGTGGTGTTTTTGTTGTACATATTTCTTTCCAGGGAAATGGGTAGGGGTACGATGTACCCCATACTCATTTATATAGGGTGGGGGGCCGGCATTTTGGGGCCCCCTTGTTAAAGGGGGCTTCCAGATTCCGATAAGTCCCCGCCCGCAGACCCCGACCACCACCTGCCAGGGTTGTCGGGAAGAGGCCCTTGTCCTCATCAACATTGGGACAAGGTGCTTTGGGGTGGGGGGGAGCAGAGCCCCCCCTGCCCCAAAGCACCCATACTCCCCATGTTGAGGGCACGCGGCCTGGTATGGTCCAGGAGGGGGGGGCGCTCGCTCGTCCCCACCCCCTTTCTTGGCCTGCCGGGCTGCGTGCTTGGATAAGGGTCTGGTATGGATTTTGGGGGGGACCTCACGCTGTTTTTTTTTCGGCATGGGGTTCCCCTTAAAATCTGTACCAGACCGAAGGGCCTGGTATGCTCCTGGAGGGGGACCCCATGCCAGTTTTTTTTTTTAAATTTGGAGTGGAGTTCCCCTTCAAAATCCCCAGAGCACAAAGTGCCTGGCATTGTCGGGATCAAAGTCGGATCCCTGTTCACAGACAAACGGTCCGACTTTGACCCTATGTAGGACCGTAAATCGCACAGCAAAGTAGGATCAAAGTAGGACCGTTTTTTGGTGGGATAGTGTGAACCCAGCCTTAGAGTCTACAAGCTCTGGTACAAATCATTGAAAATTGATCACACCTGATGTACTGACGGCCTATCTCATTTCTTGAGACACTAACAAACCTGGAAAGTACAAATACCCCCCAAATGACCCCTTTTTGGAAAGTAGACATTCCAAGGTGTTTAGTAAGAGGCATAGTGAGTTTTTTGAAGTTGTAATTTTTTCTTCTTTGCAAAATGAAGACATTTTTTTTTTACACAGAATTGTCATAATAAGTTATTTTTCACACACAGCATATGCATAATTCCAATGACACCCCAAAATACATTCTGTTACTCCTCCTGAGTATGGCAATACCACATGTGTGAGACTTTTACACAACCTGGCTACATACAGAGGCCCAACATCCAAATAGCACTTCCAGGCGTTCTAAGAGCATAAATTACACATCTAATTTGATGATGACCTATCCTACTTTTGATAAGCAAACACCATAATGTATAATCTATGAGGCATAATAAGTCTTTTAAACGGTTCATTTTTTTCCAGAAGTTTTTGGAAAGTGTGGAAAAAAAATGAAAACGCATTTTTTTTTTTTTTTTAACACAAAGTTGTCCATTTATAAGATATTTCCAACACATAGCATGTACATAGCAAAAATGACACCCCAAAATACATTCTACCCTTCCTGAATATAGCAATACCACATGTGTAAGACTTTTACACAGCCTGGCCACATACAGATGCCCAACATTGAAGTAGCACCTTTAAGTTTTCTACTAGCATAAATTACACATCTCATTTCTCATCCACCTATTACATTTCTGAAGGCCCTGGAGCACCAGGACAATTGAATTGCCCACAAAATGACCCCATTTTGGAAAACAAACACTCTAACGTATAATCTATGATGCATAGTGAGTCTTTTGAACATGTCATTTTTTTCCAGAAGTTTTTGGAATATGTGGGAAAAAAATTAAAACGCATTTTTTTTAACACAAAGTTGTCCATATATAAGATATTTCCAACACATAGCATGTACATAGCAAAATTGACACCCCAAAATACATTCTGCTACTCCTTCTGAGTATGGTGATACCACATGTGTTAGACTTTCACACAGCCTGGCCACATACAGAGGCATCCAAGTAGCTTCTCCAGGTGTTCTAAGGGCATAAATTACACACATAAATTCCTGCCAACCACATTATTGAAGGCCCTTCATATTTCTAACACATAGCATGTACTGTACATACCAATTACAAATCAAAATACATTCTGCTGAGCAAAGGGTAAAGAAAAGATTACCTGTGGTTTTAGTAGTGCAGTGGTCCAAAGAGGAGAGCATCAGTCCAGGCAGCAGGCAGGAACGTGGACAGCGACAGCAAAACAGGCAGTAGGCAGGAATACTGTCCATAGTCAGTACATGTAGAGATATTGGCAGCACAGTCAAAGCATTGGTCCAGGTAGCAGGCAGGGATGTGGTCAGCAGCAGCGAAAGGATCCTCCATGCAGCAGGCAAGAATACTGTCCATAATACAGGTAGCAGGCAGAGATATGGTCATTATAGCCAAAGTATTGGTCCAGGCAGCAGGCACATGGTCCATAAAAAGTCCAGGGTCAGTGCAAGCAGAGATATTGTCAGTACAGTCAATGTATTTGTCCAGGTAGCAGGCAGGACCATCAAGCTTAGGGCCTCGGTCAGGAAAGAATGGGGACATGGGTAGAGGCTTCTACCACCCAAATCACTTTGGAGCCTCCGGACACCAGACCCTGTTCAGGGAATTACAAACCAAAGAGAAAACCAAAAACAGTTTTTCTCAAATCAGAACACCATTCTGGAGCACCTCACATATGTGAGACCCCTGTGTAGCAGGGTGAAACATCAGTCCAAGGGGCAGGCAAAAACATGGTCAACAGTCCGAGGTCAGTGCAGGTAAAAGGCAGAAATAGATGGTAGGCAGAGGCATAGTCGATACAGTCCAGGGTCAGTTCACGTGAAAGGCAGTGGTATGGTTGGTTGAGGCACCAGGGAAATAATCAGCAGAGGAAATGAAAATGGGGAAATGGCAGTCTATTTGAAAATATGGGCTAATAATTTACAAGAGTACGATGGCGTCTGAAGCATTCTCCGATGCAAAAGCCAGGTTGGGAGGGACAATGGAAACTGGTGGTAACTACTCTTTTGCTGCACACCCGACATTTTTCTTGGCGTCTTCCTCCGGTTGCTGATGGGGGAATATGGTTCAGGAAAATGACGCTCATGCAGTCTGCTGACACAATCGGAGCAAATGCTTTCTGGGGGGATCTATGTTGATATAGCAGAGCAGTGATGATGTCTTCAATGAATTTTAGGAAGGTGTTGGGTCTTTCCATTGATTTCCGATGTATGCATTGTACATGGCCAAATGAAAAAAGTAAATTGCGACTTTTTTTGTACCAGAAGAGGGACTTTCAGTTTGATAGATAGGGCTGCAACATTTGGTCATTTAAATTCACCTCCCCCCATGAATTAATTGTACTCATGGATAAAGTAAGACTTTTGAACTGGACCGCATCTTCTGTGAAGTTCCACCGAGGTGTCATTGTGGATGGTGGACATGATGTACACATCTTTCCTATCCCTCCACTTCACGGCCAACCCTTCATCGTTCCTGA
>BLSH010317150.1:719117-732288 GCA_018402905.1 Glandirana rugosa
TCTTCGTGTTCGGTCCCTAGTCAAAGATATGAAGATATATAAACTAGGGGGCGACTAAAACATGCAAATGCTTGCCTTTTTCTTTACTAGTCAGATATTAAAATTACCATCCTAAATAAAATTGTCGCTCTCTATTTTATTGTTGTTTTTATATGTCTTTTTGCGAAAAGTTTTTTCAATATTTACAAAAACATAAAATTACTCGCTTTATTCATAAACTAGGGGATAATAAGTCGTTCTAAAGACCGAGGGTCCACAGAAGATATGTCCATTACTTGACTCTAATCCTCGCGAGAGAATTTCCCTCACGAGGATTAGAGTCGAACAATGGACATATTTTGTGTGGATAGGTGTCTTCGTTAGTTAGTTAGTCTAAGGTTAGAGAGGTGGTATACCATTAAAATTATAGACTGATCATTTCTTTTTCCGTTCGTAAACGTACAAAATCAGCGGGGGATCAAATATATAGAAGTATAGAAACTGATCCCTGGCTTGTGCTTCTCAGTCTATAACCCCCTTTCTCACTGAATCTCAATGTAAAGTAACCACGTATGTGGTCTTGGATGCCAAACATACCTTCGCCACAGCATAGAAGAAACAATTTTACACATGTAGCACCCTCTAGTGTAGAGTGCTAGGTAATGTAAATAGTTTTTTTTTTGTAGTGTATGTAAATCTAGGCTTGGCTAGCAGCCAAGCCTGTGTGTTTTGAATCTGGGTCAGGGTGAGTGAATCAGGGAGCCTGGATGACTTATCAGGCAGCACCTCTGGTACCTCCCCCTACTTGCTGGAACATTGGAGAAGTTTCCAGAAGAAAGGGAGGGAGGTTAGGGGGAGCTGCCTGGAGTATTGAAGAGGGCCCCGGCCAATCCCCAGCAAATGGGCTGGCAGGGGGTAGACCCCTGTTAAATACTCGGAGTCAGGCCAACAGGGGCAGTGTGGAGTTTGGATGGAAGCTGGAGATGGAATGCTGAGGAGGCTGTCAGAAGCCCTTGAGGGTATCCCCCTAGTCTGGGGGGGGGGGTGACCTCGGGCCTGGGGCTTGGGTGCTGGAGGAATCCTCTGAAGACACAAGGATGAGTCCTGTCCATGTGCAGAGATTGTTTCCTGTCCTGTCTCAGTGAGCCTGTGAAAAATTTGGTATGCCTGGCTGTACAGGGTGGGGGATCTTTATTCACCAGCGGCCCCTATGGGGGTAGCGCTACAAATAGATATCAGGCAGTACATGATAAACTCACCAATATACTGTACTTCTGGATGCCCATAAGAAATATCTTACTGTATGGACCCTATGGATTTAATTTGCAAACCCCTCAGTCCCATTGCAAAGCTTCACTTGTAGTATTTACTAGGTTCTTCCTCCCCCTCTCCTTTTTTTTTTCATTCCTAAGCCATCAATGCCTAGACCCAGGAAAGTGGTCTCTGCACCCAAAATATCTTTCAAAATCTCCGTTAAAGGTGGGGAAAACCAGATGTGGACATCCTGACCTCCAGGTTCAACAATAAGCTGAACAAATTTGTAGCAAAGGCCAGGAATCCTCTAGTCTTCGCAGTGGATTCTTTGGCAAAATGGGAGACTCTCATGTAAGGGGGACTCTGATGTAAGGGGGTACTCTGGTGGGGACCCTGATATAAGGGAAGACTCTAATGGGGACTCTGATGTAAGGGGATATTTTAATGTAAGGACGGACTTTGATGGGTACTGTAATATAAGGGGAACTGATGATGAGGACCTTGATGTAAGGGGGTATGCTAATCATCTCAAATTTATTTGGCATTTCTTTGCTTTGTCTTACAGGAATGTCTTTGTTGTTCTGCATCATAGCATCCTACTTACAAAAGAAGCTCCAAGCAAAATGTAATCATTCATTTAATATTTTATTCAACCCATGAATATAGTGGCCCTCGTGCTGAAAATTGTAGTGACTTTTTTTTACCCTTTGCCAACAATGTGGGCTGTCCCTCACCACTCCGCAAACTGGCCCCAACATCTTTTCTGATACTCCTTTGTGGTTCCTGCTTCTCCTCTTCAACCATTAGTTAAGTTGGCCACTTCTGATGTAACATTTGTGTGCAGAAGTTTCATTGTCCTCAACGGCAAGATGCACGGAATGCAAGGCACAGGAGAGAGGGGAACGGATTGTTTTTGCAGAAGAGAAACACAGGTCCTTCTGCTAAAAATACTCCATCTCCTTTCATTTTTTTTTTAACTAAAGTTCCACTTTGGGGCTCATGCCACACGGCTATGTCTGGGCCATACAATTTAAAATGTGTGCATATTTCCCTGCTCAGGAGCCACAGCTGCCCGACAGACATGTGTACAGACTTAAGCCTCGTACACACAGTTCGACGGTCGTACGACCCAACGGACCAAATCGTATGTTGGCTGTTGTATCTAGCATACTGACACGCACTACACGATCGTACGACCAAGCTGAACGTAGTGTCGTGTTATGAGCGTATAAAGAGGAAGTTCAGGTGCATGTAATTAGTGTCTGGCCGTTCCTGACTTCTGAGCATGCGTGTTTTGCACAATACAACTTGTTGGACCTACTTCTCTGTACACACGATACAACGGTCGTAAGACCGCTTGTTGCTACTACTAAGTTCTCTAATCTGCTCATACAACTTCTGTTGTACGACCGTCGTACGTCGGCTGTTCTAATCGTGCATACTAACGATCGATTTCGCATACAACAGTCGTTCGTACGACCTGTTGTATATGACCGTCGAACCGTGTGTACGAGGCTTTAAAAACCCAAATGCATTTTGTGTGCGTTTGGGGTCTGTACATATAATATGTGTGGGTTTATGCAACTACTGGTGTATACCCATGTACAGTTATTCATGTCTATGGGGCCCCTGTATGCACCACCTGTGGCTCCTGGGTGGAGAAATGGTCCCAGACGGCTGTATGCATGACCCTTAAAATAGAAAAAAAGACAAAACTTTTTTTTATTGGGGAGATTTTTCTTTACTGTCCCATACCCAAATTTGGAAGTGAGAGGAATTCATGGTTGTCACCAGAACTAGCGTTCCTTGGAAGATTTTCTCTCTATTCCTGTTGTTGATAACCCAAAATTTGGGATTTCCTTTTACTTTCACTTCAGTTATAACAGTCACTAGGCAAACTAGTCACTGTACTAGTCTAGTGGATAATTTCAGGTACCATAATTTATTGCAATTTCACAGGTGTGTGCAATTTTTTATCTTGACATGTTTGGTATCAATTTACTCTAGGGCTTTGCAGATCCCAGGCACCAGGCCGCCATGGGGACAAGAAACTGCGTCCTGGCGCTTGGGCTGCTCCTGAATGCTTCCACTGGTTCCTGAATGCTGGGTAGAGGGGAGGGAAGAGAGTGGACACATGTGCGCTCTCCTCTCCTTCGTGTTGCTGATATAGAAGTGATGTGTATGATGTCACTTCCAGGTCCCTGTTGACAGTTGCCATCAAGGCTGGGAAAGAATGTAATGCAGTGTAATGTGCATTGCATTACATTCAGTGGAGCACAGGGGAGACATGTAGCGTCTTTAACCAGTTAACAACCGCCCTATAGACAAAAGACGTCTACACGGCGGTTGCTTAATTCTGGGAGGACGTCTATCAGACCCAAGCACATAAAATCCCCCCCCACAAAAAAATTGAGCCCCCCACATATACGCAAGTACAAACAGAAATGCACGCGTTGGGGCGCCTACACCTGAAAACGTTGATTGCAGTTCACTTATTACATTTGACCCCACACGCCGGAATGAGAGCAATATTTCTAGGACCAGACCTCCTTTGTAACACTAAACAGATGACCTATAGGGGCTTTTAAAGCGTCGCCTATAGAAAATATAGGGTACTGAAGTTTGTCGCCATTTCACGGACGCACACAAATATAAGGTTTGACACGTTGGGTATCTATTTACTCCTAGACTTTTATATTTTACCAACAAATTGTGTCTTTTTTTGCGCCCCATAAAATTAACATTAATGTCTTTTTACTGAAAATTTGTGTTTCCTAGACACTTACATGAATACTGTGTAACATAAAAAATTGGAACTACCACTATTTTATTTTTTAGAGTGTCTGCTTTCTGAAAATATATAATGTTATGGGAGTTTTATCTAATATTCAGGCCTAAAATGATTTTTTTAAATGTGCAAAAAACACAAAAATGGTTCTGGTGGCGAAAGGGTTAAAGGATAAGTCCACCTTGGGGAACATGATACATATTCCACCCGTAAGCTTTGTTAGTTAAAAAAAACTGGCTAAAGGTGTTCTGTCAGGCTGAGGTGCAGACTAGTCAATTTCCTCCACCCAAAACTCACTCATCCATGTCTTTATGGACCTTACTTTGTGCACTGGTGAGCAGTCATATTGGAACAGTAAGGGGCCATCCCCAAACTGTTCCCACAAAGTTGGGAGCATGAAATTGTCCAAAATGTCTTGGTATGCTAACGCCTTAAGAGTTCCCTTCACTGGAACTAAGGGGCCAAGCACAACCCCTGAAAAACAACCCCACACCATAATCCTCCCTCCACCAAATGATTTGGAGGGGTGGCCCAATACTTTTGGCAATATAGTGTGGATGGGTGAATTTGAGGTGGAGGAACTTGACTGGCCTGCACAGAATCCTGACCTCAACCCGATAGAACACCTTTGGGATGAATTAGAGCGGAAACTGCGAGCCAGGCCTTCTCGTCCACATCAGTGATGACCTCACAAACGTGCTTCTGGAAGAATGGTCAAACATTCCCATAGACACTCCTAAACCTTGTGGACAGCCTTCCCAGAAGAGTTGAAGCTGTTAGGCTAGGTTTCCGCTATTGTGACCCAAAAGTCACAAGATTTTGAGTGCAACTTTGATACCACTTTGAATGCAGCTTTGATCCAACTTTACTCTCTCTGGATCAAAGTTGCATCAAAAGTCGGAACAAAGTAGTGCAAAAACCTTTTTTTTTGGAGCTGTTGCAAATTGAGTTGCACCAATTAGAACAGGGACCATTGAAATATATAGATTTTGACTTGTCATGTGACTTCACGTGTGTTAAGGGTTACACAACAACATTAGTGGAAACAGCTTTATAGCTACAAAGGGTGGGCCAACTCAATATTGAACCCTACGGACTAAGGCCTAGTTCACACCTATGTATTTTTTTTAGTGCGTTTTCAGTTTTTCAGAAACTCACTAAAGCCCATTCACATGGTTTCCTAGGGGTCACATTCACATCTGTGCATTTTATGGAAAGGGCAAACTGCAACCTACATAGGTATAAAACAGGCCTAAGACTGGAATGCCATTAATGTTCATGTTCGCGTAAAAGGCAAGCGTTCCAATACTTTTGGCAATATAGTGTATGTAGCTCGCATTTGCCATATATTTAGCATTTTGCTCTTCTCTGAGTGTCTGACCTGCTCACTATACAACAAGGGTACCCAACCTGCAGCCCATGGGCCCCATGCAGCCCAGGGCGGCTGTGAATGCGCCCTAATACAAAATTGTAAGCTCACTTAACCGCTTCCCGACCGCCTGCCGTCATTTGACGGTGGCACTATGGCTCTGCTGCACAAATCGTCATCACCTGACGGTGGGCACGGAAGCGTGGATTGTGGGCGCGCTCACTGTGTAGCGGGGGGAGCCAATCAGCGGGTGAGGCAGACTTGATGTCTGCCGGCCACCCACGATCGCTCTCTGGCAGTGACAGAATGGGGATTTGTGAGTGTAAACAAACGGATCCCCATTTTGACAGGGGAGAGGAGAGTGATCATATGTTCCCAGTATATGGGAGCAGCGATCACTCTCCTCCCCCACTCATCCCAGCCCCCCTACAGTTAGAACACTGTGACAAGGAACACAGTTAACCCTTTGATCGTCCCCTAGTGTTAACCCCTTCCCTGCCAGTGACATTTACACAGTAATCAGTGCATTTTCGTAGCACTGATCGCTGTATAAATGTCAGTGGTCCCAAAAAAGTGTCTGATATGTCCGCCACATTATCGCAGTCCCCAGAGGCGTAACTAGAAGCTTCAGGGCCCCAGTGCAAGAAATTATGAAGGCCCCCCTGACCAAGGCCCTTCCCTCTTCCCACTGATCCTGGGGCCATTTACTCCCGTCACAGGTCCCTTTATTACGGTCCCACCGAATAAACAAATAGTTGTGTACCGAGCCTCCCATTCATTCAGAAATGGAAGTATAGTAAAAAACAGTTTACTATGCTTCAGTTATGAGTGAACCAAATGGTACCAATCACTGACTCTGTCCATTCAGCTAAGGAAGGAGCCGGTAAATGACAAATTTACTGACCCGTTCCCATCTCTCCATCATGACGCATCTTCTACAGCAGCTGGCAGGATAGAGGAGGGGGAAGACAGCAGCTCTGTGGGGGGGACAGCAAAAGACAAGTAAACTGGATAGGAGGGGCGACGGGGCAGCATATAGATAGAGGAACCAATCTAAATGCCGCCCCCACAATCCTCCTATCCAGGCATACAAGGGAGGCACACGGGCCCGGTTGCAATTGCAATCCCTGTCGTTACGCCCCTGGCAATCCCGCTAAAAATTACAGATCACCGCCATTAGTAAAAATAAATAAAGAAATAAAAACACCATAAATTAATTCTCATCATTTGTAAACGCTATAACTTTTGCGCAAACCAGTCAATATACGCTTATTTAAACAGCACACCCCAGTAGTGAATCTACTAAAGAAACACCACCAGTATCAGCGCTTTTGATGCCAAGCACTCACTAAAAAAATCATTAATGGATAAACGTACTGATGTGAGCTGTACCATCAATGAAAGTAACCAACAATACGACACAGATCATCCAAAATCACAAACAAATAGAAAAAATATTAATAATAAAAGTAAACATAAATAGGTAGCCGCCACTTTAAAACAAAATCATAACACTTTCCACCTTATATAAGTGAATATAAAAACTGGTATATAGAAGGCATAAGCAGCGCTAATAATCACTTAGCAGTCCATATATAAAGTCTGAATGGGCCAACTAGTGAAGGGCAGTGCATCCAAACAGAGCAGGGACTGTACTCAGATCTTGACCATCACCACACCACGTGAGAAATAGGGAGGAACCAGCCCCCCTATGTGGAGAGACTCACCGGAGGTAGGATAACACTGGGCAAAGATATCTCCCCCGAGCTCACATCCTCCTCTTCCTTCCACGGTTTTGATCCCAGATATATTGAAACAAATAGTACCGCTCTTACGTACTGTGGATCGTACCTTTGAAATAAATGCGCTCACATAGTGCGTGGTCCGAGTAAATTTATTAGGCACAACATGCCATAAGACCCCCCCCCCCCCGTTAGATGTACGCTTACACAAAGATAGTGATAAAACGTATGAGAAATAGATATCACCAGCCACAGACAAATCCGTCTCACCGCTCCTTATGACGCGCGGCAATGTTTCAGAACACGGAGAGCCTCGGCTGGTGCAAGTTGACAGCCGCGTGGTCACGTGCTGACGCATTTCGTCATCACTTCGTCTGAGGGCGTGACCACCCGGCGCGGCGTCCCTGTTATATGCAAGACAGAATGGGACCATTTAACCCTTACTGTCCGCTTCCATTAACTCACCACATACCATCGATGATGACCGGCAAGGCATCACATCAGGTGCTGGCAGCCTCTCATGCACTCATATATGAATATGAGTGCTCAAAGATCGCACCAGAGTTTTTGTGCACCGCAGCAACCCACCGCATATCTTGATATAGGCCGAATGATCACCCCACACCATACAACCCCAATATTGAACGGATCCATGAGTGTGTGAACATAAAAAACAGCCCAAAATCATAGATATGCTGCACAGCACCAGTGTGCCCTTGCTGGCATACATAATCCGATAAAAATGCTAATACATATGTAAATATATTTCCATATACAATAATTGACAAAAAACATAATATACAATAAATATCAGTCAAAAGAATGGTGGCAAACTTTAAAATTTAAACAAAAAAAAAAAAAGGAATTAAAATTGGATACATATAAAACCCTGTAAAGACCGAAAGTGCTGAACCTCAAACACAGATTAAAGTAGGATATATCACTACCATGCCTTGCTAATACAACCCTCAACAACATAGATTATTTAGTTGTTACGATAAACCCCATATCCCGATAAGGAAAAATAATTTTACAAGCAGATGTTAAACTAGGCTCCTCCTACTAGTTATAGGGGCCTGAATAGATACAAAAAGCACTGGATTAAAAAAACACTGAATTTAGGAAACAAGGGACGGAGCCCCGGACCCTGTATTCCGATATGAGAATCAACCATAATGAAGTTAGAAATTACTGATAAAGGAATTGACATCCAATTCTACATTCAAGCCCCCAGGCTGGAGCGAGCCAGAGAGGTAGATCCACTTGGTTTCACATCTTGAGATCTCCCTCACTTTGTTCACCCCCCACCAATGGGCAGATAATTTTTCGATACCCCAGAATTTAATCACCGAGGGGTCTCTGTTATGTTTCAAATGAAAATGTAAAGACAAGCTATGGTCTTTAAAGCCCGCCTTAATGTTGGTAATATGTTCTGACACCCTCTTACTTAATTTACGCTTCGTGCGACCAATATACAGTAAATTGCATGGGCATTGTATCGCATATACCACATACTTTGTACCACAAGTGATAAAATCCTTAATGTCAAAACACCTGCCTGTAGATGTAGACGTAAAATTGCGCAGATGAATACGTACTTGGCTGCAAGAAACACATTTGCGGCAAGCAAAGAAGCCCACCCTGTCCCAAAACATCTTGGGAACCCTAGGGGGGTCAATAATCTTTTTAACCAGCCTGTCCGCAAAAGATGGAGCTTTCTTATATATAAATTTGGGAATTTCAGGTATTTGGTCTTTTAAAGTCCTATCAAGACCCAAGATGGGCCAGTATTTCCTAAAGATGACCTGGCGGTACTGTGCATGGAAGTCACTGAAAAAAGCCCATTCATACTTGGCCTCTCCAGCCTTCCTTGACTGGCCTAGAGTATCATCCCTGGGTACAGATGCGACCTGCTCCATAACCTGATCAAGATCACTCTCACTGTAACCTTTCTCAAGAAAACGTGATTTTACTATTCCTGCCTGTTGAACAAAATCAGCATCATTCGAACAATTTCTGCGAACCCTCATGAGCTGACCCTTAGGAATGCTCCTCAGCCACAACGGATGATGACTACTTTGGATGGCCAAATAACACTAGCCTGTAAAAACTTATCCAAATACTCCCCGACCCTTGATGTGACCGACCCTATGCTGTTAACAATGGGGCGACCGGGGGGCTGTGATATATTTTTATGAATTTTAGGCAGTGTATATATTGTAGGAATTCTGTTAAAACTGGGATATAGATATTGTTTCTCTTTCCTATTTAAAACTCTCACAGCATACCCATACTCGACCAATTTACTAAGATCCCTGTGGTAAATCACCGTAGGGTCCTTACTTAGCTGTTCATAGGTCTCCCTATCAGCTAACATTTCTGTTAGTTGAGTATGGTAAAATTCCTTATTAAGAATCACCACCCCACCCCCCTTATCCACAGGCCGTATCACCACATCCTTCCTTTTTTCCAAGGATTTGATACCGTCTACTATATACTGGGGATTCAGATTCTTTTTGGGGGTGATCATTTCTAAATCCTTCAGCACCAATTTCTTAAAGGTCTCAACGTAATGGTTAGAAGGAAGGGGTGGACTAAAAAGAGACTTATTACTAAGTCCACTATCCACCCCCACTTGCACTCCATTATTTTTCCTCTCAATGCCATCGTTCAGACCCAAGAAATATTTTTTAATGTTAATTTTCCTAACATACTTATGTATGTCCATGTACACTGAAAATGTATTAATAGGCCTCCTCAATGCGCATTTTAAACCAGCATGTAATATATTAGTCTCCTTATTAGGAGAGATCCACTTGAGCCAGGTTATAAATACCCCCTATTCGCTCTCCCTTCTCCTTTTTTTGTTGTACCCGCCTTCTGGCTCTACACCCTCTCTTGTTCTTGTAGTGTTTTGTTTGCCCGAATATCGGGCTTCCTGCCAAGGAGGGGGGTTCCACCTCGGATACTCTGGGTAAGTGTAACGGGGGTGGGGGACTGGGTTTCTCATGCCCCCTCTCCCTCTGGGTCTCCTACCCCTGCCCCTTCCTCTCCCTAAAAAAGACATATCGCTTCCAGGGCTATACTGATATGGGTAATGGGTCAGGGGGTCAAATCTATTTGCCAGCGGGATATTGGCTGGGCCTCTTGATGGAATATAACCCCTTGGCCCATTCGGACTTTATATATGGACTGCTAAGTGATTATTAGCGCTGCTTATGCCTTCTATATACGAGTTTTTATATTCACTTATATAAGGTGGAAAATATACGTTTATTGCGATTTTTTTTTTACCAAAAAATATGAGGAAGAATACATATTGGCCTAAACTGATGAATATTTTATTTATTTATTTGGCCATGTATTATAGCAAAAAGTAAGAAATATTGTTTTTTTTTCAAAATTGTTGTTTGTCTATAGTGCAAAAAAATAAAAAAGGCAGAGGTGATCAAATACCACCAAAAGAAAGCTCTATTTGTGGGAAAAAAAGTATGTCAATTTTGTTTGGGTACAACGTCTCACGACTGCACAATTGTCAGTTAACCACTTGCCGACCGCCGACTGATGGCGACAAAGTGGCTCGATATCGCAAACCGCCGTCATATGACGGCGGCTGCGATATCTCTCACTGCGAGCGCGCACGCTACTGGAGGCGCGCTCACTGTGTTCAGGGGGGGGCCAGGGAGCAGGTAGGGCGGACTCGATCGCCGCCGGCTACCCGTGATGCCCCCCCCCCGCAGTGAAAGAACAGAGGTCCGTGTAAGTAAACATGGATCTCCGTTCTGTTAGAGGGGGAAGGGCGTTGATCTCAGGCTTCCTGTATATGGAAGCCGTGATCACCTCCTTCCCCCAGCCAGGGCAGCCCAAATACAGTTAGAACACGCCTAGGGAACACAGTTAACCCTTAGAGCACCCCCTGCAGGTTAACCCCTTCGCTGCCAATGGCATTTACACAGTAATCAGTGCATTTTTATAGCACTGATCACTGTATAGATGCCAATGGTCCCAAAAAAGTGTCAAAATGGTCCGACATGTTCGCTGCAATATCGCAGTACTGCTAAAAATCGCAGATCGCTGCCATTACTAGTAAAAAATTAAAAAAAAAAAATAAAAACCCCAGAAATTAATTCTCATCATCCATAAACGCGGCAACTTTTGCGCAAACCAATCAATAAACGCCGATTGCGATTTTTTTTTACCAAAAATATGAGGAAGAATATAAATCACCCAAAACCGATGGAAAAAATGTTTTTTTATATATTTTTTTTTTTGGATTTGTATTTTAGCAAAAAGTAAAAAATTTGGGTTTTTTTGCAAAATTATCGCTCTTCTTTTGTTTATATCGGTGATCAGAAATGACCCAGAGGTGATCAAATACCACCAAAAGAAAGCTCTATTTGTGGGAAAAAAAGGACGCAAATTTAGTTTGGGTACAAAGCCGCTCGACCGCGCGGTTGTCAGTTAAAGAGACGCAGTGCCGAATCGCAAAAAGTGCTCTGGTCCTAACCTGGGAAATCCTTCCGGGGCTGAAGTAGTTAAATGATGCAAAAAAGTGCTCTGGTCAGGAAGGGTGTAAATCCTCTTGGGGCTGAAGTGGTTAAAAAAATGTTTGTTTTTTTTTGGAAAAATGCCTTTTCACTTAGCGAGCACATGTGGCTGAAGAAAAATCAGACAGTGTCCTTTATACGTTTTATCTCTCTAAAGAAAAAGATCCCACTCTTCAGAATCACACCTTATTAATGTCATCAGTTTTCAGCATCACTCGTATTTGCGGGCAACTACTTTCAAGGATGGAGCTAGGGTTGCCACCTCATCCCTTTAAACCCGAACACATATGAATTACACAGGTACTGAGGCTAATTTAATGCAGAAAAGGCACCAAATGAGTTTAATTACCACCTTAATCAGCCACAGAACCTGTGTAATTCATATGTGTTCGGGTTTAAAGGGATGAGGTGGCAACTCTAGATGGAGCCCATGAAGGGCAAAATTAGGCTGCATTTACACAAGGGCGATCCGAATTGGTGCGACTTTGCTAGGCAGTTGCCCCAAACATAAATGCTATTCTTTTCACTGTAAAGTCGCTTGCATTAAGATGGGGATCTGACTTCTATGGGCACAAGTCGTATAGAATTCGCCTTGAGTCACGCAGGAACCCTTTTTAAGTCGGAGCGACTCAGTAGTGTACATTAAGACGGCTCCCATCGATTTCAATGGGATTTCAGATGTCAAGCGCCTTGAGGCGACTCAAGTCGGAGTGACAGTCGCCCCTGTATGGCTGGGCCCTTAGACCCAAAATATCTGGTGAGCACCTTGAGAATTCTTTGGCAATTGCTACTCCATCCATATTGATGCATTAGTTTGTCAAAAACTGTGTCGAAGATCGCACTCGTTTTATTTTTCCCTTTTTTATATATAAATTGCTCAGACTTTATTACATTATCTATGTCAGCGATTGTTAACACATCCGCCCTCCTCCTTGTTGGTGTATATATAGTATGTGTGTCCCAAGACAAGTCCTCTTCTTCAAGGAAGGTCACAAAGGTTGGACTCTCGTGGTATCCTGTAGCCCAGACTTCCCCAGTTCCTTCCAGTCCAGCTCTGTGCTAAACCAGCAGCAAACAGAATAAGAAGCTCCACACTGCATACCTCTGACAGCGGCCAATGAGCTGCCCTGTTCAACTAGCAGGCAGCTGGCGCATGCGCAGATATTGCCAGACGGTCATGCGTGGTCTAGGACTCTCTGGCATTGCCTGAAGTTACCTTACAATTTGTTCCGCCCTGCCCCTCTCTCATAGGCTAGTTCTCGCTCGTCAAGGGCGCTAAGAAGCCAATCGCCGCGCGGCCAACTTGATCTCCCACGGCCGCACTTTCGCTCCATCGATCCTATTGGACAGAATCGGGAGACCCCAGTCCGTCGCCACGTGCAGTGATTGGCCGGGCGCTCTGTCCCTCCGGGACGTATCGGGGAGGTGTGTGGCGCAGGAGGATTTTCCCCGTTGTCGTCTGCCCAACTCGAGCAATCATGGCGGAGTTTGC
>BLSH010317150.1:748235-762149 GCA_018402905.1 Glandirana rugosa
TTTTTTTTTTTTTTTTTTTTTTTTTTTTTTTTTTTTTTTTTGACAACGTGGTGTGTTCTTTTTTTTTTTTTTTTTTTTTTTTTTTTTTTTTTTTTTTTTGACAACGTGGTGTGTTCTTTTTTTTTTTTTTTTTTTTTTTTTTTTTTTTTTTTTTTTTATATATATATATATATATAGTTGAAGACATTGTCCAGAGAGTGATGCTGGGGATCTTCAGTCTTCAAGCCATTGGTGTTTGATGTCCTCATCATTGATTCTTAATCATTCACACTTTGTTTTTTTGCAGGGAAAGGTGTTTTACCAAGTCCGCTGGAAGGGATATGATTCAAGCGGTGACACCTGGGAACCGGAGGCCCATCTTGATGACTGCAAAGAAGTTCTTCTTGAATTCCGGAGAAAACAAGCAGAAAGCAAACAGAAAGCTGCTAAGAAGGAATCGCCGGTAAATTTGCAAAAAAATCATTAAATCGAATCTGCAGCCATGGAAATGGGTTGATGCAGAGCAGCTGTGTGTGTTTTTGTAGTTCTAAGGGTTCCTTGTGGCTTGCATTTACCTAAATCCGCTGTTTTGAGAAGAGGTTTGCTTTAACATAAGATTATCACAAACCTGAACAATTTAAAACCAGGCTTGTAAGTAAATGTTGTGTAAACTTGGGTTTCTCTTCAGTGACAACTGCATGTTAAGAGTCACTCAAGGCAAAGCATTAATAACACTCCATTAAAAGCTCACACGTGAGTGCACCAAACATCAGTGCACACAGGTGAACCATGTGTTCAGCATCAATCCATTGAGTAATAGCATTACAACAAACGGCACCACTCTCTGCTAGGATACTCTAGCAGAGCTTGGTGCTGTTTGTCATACTTTTACTTAATGGATTCATGCTGGACATGTGATTCACCTGTGTGCACTAAGGCTTGGTGCACATGAAAGTTTTTTTTTTTCTCCTATGCTCAGTTTGAATTGCCCATGGTTGTGATAGCTTTACTTTATTCTTTTACATTTATGCCCTTGCAATAAAATAGCTTATTGGCTTGGCAATGGCGCAGTCAGCTCTGGTACAGCTGATGTTCTGCTTAAGCTGGACCTGTGCTTTGCTCAAACAGGCCAATGTAATGGGTTCACCATACCTTTGCCCTCTTCAGCAGCATGTCATTGACTTCCTTTCACTCCTCTGTTCTTTTCAGATGAAGAAAGTTCTGTGCAAGCTACACAGCCATAGTCCAGTGTGAAAGTGCTGATTGGCCTTGCGCTTTTTATATGGAAGGAGTCGCATGCTTTTTCATACACGGAAGTACTGGGTTATTTAGTTTATTTCCCAGTGCTGAACAGAACAATTGGAGAGCCAAAAAATATAGATGTATGCTGGGGAGGGGGGGGTAATGCTTTTTCTGGGATTGGGGCTTTTAATGAGATCTAACCTGATTGATTTCTATTGGCTCCATGTTTTTGTTAATCATCCCTATGATGTTTTAGTGTAAAGTTATCCCTAGTCTTAGAATATTTCTTTCTTTCCTTTTCATTAGCCCAAATTGTCTCCTGAGGATCTTTTTGAGGCAGAATCTGACAGTGACTCAAAAGAGGAAACTCCGCAGAAAAAGAAAAAGAAATCTAATCAGGAGGATGATGACCAGCTGCAAGAGGAGCTGAAAAAGAAAAAATCTAAATCTGGAAAATCCAAGGAAAAGTCTAAGCCTGAGGGGGAACCAGAGAGCCAGTCTACAGAATCCAAACCAAAGAAAAGACTATCAGAAAGCAAAGAGGATCCGGGCAGCAAGAAACCTAAGAAGGACGACACCAAGGACTCTAAAAAGTCCAAGAAGGAAGAAGCCAAGGACACTAAATTGAAAGTGAAGGAGGACTTGAAAGAAAAGAAACCCAAAAAATCATTGGGATTAGAGGTGTCTAAGGAAGAAACATCGCCTGTAGGACCAGAGGCAGAGACTGTTAGTGTAAACAGTGATGTTCTTTCAGAAGACAGAGACAAAGTGGGTCAGGATGAAGATCTCAGAAATCCAGAAGCTACCCCCCCATATGAAGCTGAGGAGCTCTCTTTTGGGGGTCCTTTTGAAGAGGAAACGGATGAAGTGAAACTGAAAAAAAAGAAAAAGAAACACAAAAAGAAAAATGACTCCAAGCCTATGTTAGTTGATTTTAGCCAGCAGGATAAGAAAAGCCTGGTGAAAAAACAAAAATCAATTGAAAAGTTGAAAGAAGCCCTGGCTACAGAAAACCTTCCAGTTCCAGTGCCGAAGAGGCCTAGTTCTGATGACAAGGTTAGGAAATCTGTGGACTCCTTGACAGAAGTAAGTGTCTAATGAACATTATGAATTTGTATGCGGTAGAGCTGCACAATAAATCGTTAAAGAATCGAGGTTGTGATTCAACCCTCCTCACGGTTTTAAAACAGCATTTCCCCAATCTAACAAGTGCAGAGAGTTCGCTGCTCACTTCTGACAGCTGACAAAAAAATAATAAAAAATAATGCAGGCAGCCTGCCAAGTTTATCACAAAATCGCTTAGGCGAAGATAAAGAGCTGAACTTCAAACCCGCATGTCAGTCTGACTTCGGGAGCGATTTCAGAGAACTCTATGTGGGTTTCTGCACAGACGTCTATTGAAATCGCCCCCGAAGTCACCAATAGTAGTACAGGAACTACTTTTGGGAATTGGTGCGGCGCTGCAAAGTCGTTGGTGCCATTGCTGGCAATAGCCGCTGATTTGGCATGCGATTTTTGCGGATAAATGTGAATGTGGGCTAAATGAGGTCAGTTTAACCACTTAGACTAAACCTTTTTTTTACACTTTTTGCTTACAAGTTAACCACTTCAGCTCCAGAAGGATTTGCCCCTTTCCTGACCAGAGCAATTTTTGCGATACGGTACTGCGTCGCTTTAAAGGGTAACTCCACTTTTGTGGGGAAAAAAAAATAGCAAATACCTGGAGTTGTTCTGTACACAGTGTGTGTACTGACCACTCCCCAGAAACGTCATTTCCTGCTCATGGGGTTGGCTCACCAATTTTCCCAGAAGTCTGCATAAGATACAAACTGATCTGAAAACCTTATGAGTTGCTCAGTATTAGCTATGTCATATAGCAGCTGGCACTTCCCACACTTTGTGCAAATATATGTGTGTGTGTGTGTGTGTGTGTGTGTGTGTGTGTGTGTGTGTGTGTGTGTGTATGTATATATATATATTAGAGCTGCACGATTCTGGCCAAAATGAGAATCATGATTTTTTTTTTTTTTTTTTGCTTAGAATAAAGATCACGATTCTCGCGGCGTAATATATTAAATATACAAAAAAATTTGGCTAACAGCACTGTTTGGGTTTTTGAAAGGGGTAATTTTTCCCAAAAAATTGCGGTTAAAAGTCTGCTGCGCAAACAGCGTGTGACCTAAAATATTGCAACAACCGCCATCTTATTCTCTAGGGTCTCTGCTAAAAAAAAATATATATATATATATATATATATATATATATATATATATATATATATATATATATATAATATAAATTATGTAAATATAAAATGTCTGGGGGTTCTAAGTCATTTTCTAGCACAAAATAATGGATTTTTATTTGTAAACAGCAAGTGTCAGGAAAGATTTAGTCTTTAAATGGTTAAACCAAACAACTATACAAGGGGAGTTCATTGCCTTTGAAGTAAATGACTTTGTAACTCTTTTATCAATGACGACTCAGAAGTTGGCTGTCTGCCCAGACTTGGCTCTCTCCCCTGAGACTCAAGTTGCTCGCTCTGACTTGGAAAGACTTCAGGCACTTTTATTACTGTCAAGTCGCGCTGATTCGCCCCCCCAAGTCGGACCCCATTAACTGCACTGAAAATAGTAATGCCCAATGGAGATCGCAGGGGGGTAGATCGAGATCGCGATTTTTAATACGATTAATTGTGCAGCTCTAATATATATAATACACACACACACTTGTATGCAAAAGTTTAGGAACCCCTGACGATTTCCATGATTGTCATTTATAAATATTTGGGTGTTTGGATCAGCAATTTCATTTGGATCTATCAAATAACTGAAGGGCACAGTAATATTTCAGCAGTGAAATGAGGTTTATTGGATTAACAGAAAATGCGCAATATGCATCAAAACAAAATTAGACAGGTGCATAAATTTGGGCACCCCAACAGAAAAATCACATCAGTATTTAGTAGAGCCTCCTTTAGCAGAAATAACAGCCTCTAGACACTACCTATAGCCTGTAATGAGTGTCTGGATTCTGGATGAATGTATTTTGGACCATTCCTCCTTACAAAACATTTCCAGTTCAGTTAGGTTTGATGGTTGCCGAGTATGGACAGCCCGCTTCAAATCACCCCACAGATGTTCAATGATATTCAGGTCTGGGGACTGGGATGGCCATTCCAGAACATTGTACTTGTTCCTCTGAATAAATGCCCGAGTAGATTTTGAACAGTGTTTTGGGTCGTTGTCTTGTTGAAATATCCAGCCCCTAGTGTAACTTCGACTTTGACTGATTCCTCAACATTATTCTCATGAATCTGCTGATATTGAGTGCAATCCATGCGACCCTCAACTTTAACCAGATTCCCAGTACCGGCACTGGCCACACAGCCCCACAGCATGACGGAAACTCCACCAAATTTTACTGTGGGTAGCAAGTGGTTTTCTTGAAACGCAGTGTTCTTTTGAAGCCATGCATAATGCCCCTTGTTATGACCAAATAACTCAATCTTTGTTTCAGTCCACAGCACCTAATTCCAAAATTAAGCTGTCTTGTCCAAATGTGCATTTGCATACCTCAAGCGACTCCATTTGTGGCGTGTGTGCAGAAAAGGCTTCTTTCACATCTCCCATACAGCTTCTCCCTGTGCAAAGTGCGCTGAATTTTTGAACGATGCACAGTGATGCCATCTGCAGCAAGTTGATGTTGTAGCTTTTTGGAGGTGGTCTGTGGGCTGTTTTTGACCGTTCTCGCCATCCTTCGCCTTTGCCTCTCCAATATTTTATGTGCCCTGCCACTTCTGGCCTTAACAAGAACTGTGCCTGTGGTCTTCCATTTCCTCACTATGTTCCTCACAGTGGAAAATGAAATTGCTGATCCAAACATCCAAATATTTCTAAATGGCAATCGTGGAAATTGTCAGGGGTTCCTAAACTTTTGCATACAACTGTATATATTATAGCAGCGCTATTGAAAAACACAATGAGATATAAAAACTATCCAATAGTGTGAAGGTTAATGAACTGACCTCGGATTTTAAGTGCGGTTTGTGCTCCCAACATAAATATACACTCCCCAGTGTAGTGAAACAATGTATTAGTTTTCTCCACATATAACTTCCTCTGATCAGTACTCTTACATCCATTGGCTCACATGGAAAGGTAAAAATGCTAACATAGTGATTACAACTCCCAGATGAAGTCACATGATCGAGACAACTAGTAGGAGGAGCTAGTATGGCTGACTGACTAGGAACCAGAAAGAAGAGTTTGAGCCAACGGCGCTGTGAAGGATAGCTTATGACTTGAGCTGCAGAGCCGGGAGCAGGTGATGCCATTGCTTCTGTGGGATACATACAGGCTTGTTGTATCTGTACACGTGAGTGTTCAATTGTCACAAGTTTTTATGGAATACATGGTTTTATACAGTTAAGCACTATGTTAGTGTGTTTTACCTCTACATGTGAGCCAATGGATGTAAGAGAGTATTTTATAAGCACATAAGTTGAGGGCACCACTGTTGGCGGTGTGTTATCATTGGTGGAATTGGTGTTTTCTCATTGTGTTTTGTAATAGCGCTGCACTATAAATATCTATCGTATCTATTTTAGTCCAACATGGAATGGCACATTTTATAACAGCACTTAGTCTATAGTTATCTCTCCAGAATAGTATGCCCATAGGTCTTCAAACCCCTCCTGTCTATTTTCCGCCATGTATATCCATTTTTCTGCTTCCATAATTTTATCCACCTCTCTTCCAATCTCTCAAGGTGGGGCCTATGGGCTGTCTCCAATACCTGGGTATCAACACCTTTTGCTGCATTTAGTAAGTGTGGGATAACACTCCTTCTATATGATCTGACCGTGGAAGGCATTCCATGGAACAGTAAATGTAAAGGCTCAATGTCAATAGGTCTGCCTGTCATTTTCTGGATCCATGCAGCGACCTCTCCCCAGAAAGGTTTGATCTTTGGGCAGGGGGAGGAGAGTAGCCCTTTGAGCAGATCCCCTCTAGCATTTGATGTTTGACCCAGAATACATTTGGGCTATGCGTACTGGTGTTTGATACCACCTTGACAGCAGTTTATATGACATTTCCTGTGTTTGAGAGCTTATAGAAGTGAGATGGATCATCTTTATCATTATTTTAATTTGTGTATGCGTAAAGCTCTGTCCCTTCTCTTTCCCACTCTCTGTTAAAGTAATTAAGAAGTGCCATGGATATTATTCGCTATACTGTGGTACCTTCGTCCAGAAACATAGTACATGAGAAAAAAAAGGGGGAGGTAATTGGGGCTCTCACTCCTATTGAGGCATCAAAATTGGACTTTGATGGTACCGTACATATTGAATACTACAATAGTTTATAAAAATATAAATTCATTTTTATTGCACTTATTTTTTTTTTAAAACGAGAAAAGAGTACATATACGCATATCTAAAATTTACACCGGCCAAGAATTCAGACATCTATACAGTTGGTCCTTTTACAGTACTTATGGTAAACAAAGGGGGTGTTTGCTTAGCGCTCGTCACAAGTCAAACCTTGGCAAGATTATTTATATATATATATATATATATATATATATATTACATAAAACAAATAAATTAATAATCAATTATGAAGAAGTGACCAAAACAGCATATAAATCAAACTTGATTATAGAACCAGTAGCATGTGTCTCAAGGCTGGAAACTGATATGTAAAAAAGAATTTCCTGACAAACAATTTTGTGCATAAATGATAAAAAAACAATCTTTGATTTTTCAACAATGGTAATGTGTCTCAAGGCTGGACACCATTACATAAATTTCGAAAGTCCAATAACTTGTGTGCAAAAAACGTGCATGAATAAAAGTGCGTCTGTGCCGTCGTTGTTTTCTACTTCTACTATATTAATAGCCCTTAGACCAATCTTCTTGGCTCAAGTGTCCTTGGGTGATGGTTGTAAAGTGATGAAAAAAAATGCATACAGTGGCGACTGTGATTGATTGAGTGCTCCTTTAAGTGCTCTAGCCTCTCACCTGAGTGTGCTAGGGCAATAGCAAGTAAAGGTATCTTTACTTTGGGTTGTTGTGGCTCCACTGTTTCTCCACCTGGGGTCTCCCTCTTTGCTCACAACGACCTCACTTTTTCTCCTATGGTACTGTCAATATCTCTGCGTGTATTCTCAATCATTCATTTTCCAGTGTATGTGGAGAGAAGATTTTGAACAGACTCCATAGTGCAGTAAGGTTTTTAAAATAAGTGATTTATTTATATAAGCATAAAAACACTCACATTTGAAATTTAAAAGTAGGCATAAATCCACGAGCCCCGAGCTCGTTCCCTTGGGTTCCTCAATCTGAATTCACCTCCGCTCACGCCCTACGTGTTACGTCACGCCTCTGGTGACTTCTACTTGGGGATGTGGGGAGGTGTACCTCTAAAGATCTTTTTATAGCGGTGTTTTCAATTCAATGCGGTGTTGACGTGCGTGCGTACGTACGAACGTTCGGTTCATACGCATCTTCCGGGCATCATAGTTCATAGGTGAGTTCCGATGACGTTGTGTTAGCTGCGGCCATTTTATTGTGGGCTGCCATTGATTTCCTGTTGGTGGCCATCTTTCTATAGCCTCCTATTTGTGTGTACTGGTTTCTTCTGTTTTGATTCTTTCTATAGTACTTCCTCTGCTGACACTTGCAAGGAGGTACAGGCTGAATTCCTTGTAGTTATTCTTTATTTTATATAATAAAAATTGAAGTAATATTCAATGTTTGGTGTGCCAATGGGGTAAAAGAAGACTATGATTTAAATCATTGTGGGCTCCCATAATTTCTTAATTTTATACCTAAAGTGATGGAGGCGTATTCAGTTGATATTTACATATATAAAATCTCATATTGAGCCCGATATGAACAGTATGTTAATGTTAATATTAATAAGCACATAATAAATTAATAAACACATACTAAAAGTTCACATTAAACTAAAATTGCTTAAATCATAAAAAAGGGGGTAAATACCATTTAATAAATGTGTATCTATTGCACCTATCCACCTTTCAAAAAGTATAATATAACTTCTTTTTTAATTATTTTGCTAATCTTTATTGCACCTTTGGCTGAGGGAAATGTTATTATGTTTATGTAAAATAGATTTTATTTTATTCTTATAGATGTAATGTTTCAATTTGCTACTTGTAGTGTTCTGAAGGTTTGCTTCCTGATCTTGATTATAGTATTTATTTGTGAAAGACCACTAGTATATTTACTCGGATTTGTTTAAAAATCGCTAATAAAGCAGTTCAGATCGAATTCTATGTTGAGTCCATTCGGCGAGAGAGTATTCATTAAAAAAATCCATTTTGATTCAAGCTGACTTAATATTCTGATTTCATGGCCGCCCCTCCAATGCTTTTGGTAGGGTTCAATTCCCCAAAATTTAACGTGTTTTTGGTTTCTCTGGTGTACTTTGTCCAGATGTTTTGATACACTGTGTTTATCATATCCTTTTTTGATGTTCTGCACATGTTCTTTTATTCTTGTTTTCAATGGTCTTTTTGTACGACCTACATATTGGAGTCCGCAACTGCATTCCAAAACGTTCACTGCTCCTTCAGTGTTGCATCCAATAAATTCTTTAATGTTGTACTTTTTTCCCGTGCTGTTGGCTACGAATTCGCTTTTCCTCTCATTGGGTTCTTTGTGTTGTTGCAGGCATAACACCTCTTGCATGGGTAAAAACAATATTTTCCCATATGTTGTCAATTCCTGCTGTGACATCAGCATGCCCCTTGGTGCAAATTTGGCCCAAGTGGTATTCCCATCTGATTCCCACAGGCCCAGGCTTCCTGGCTCCCCCCCCCCCCCCGGGGTAAACCATGGGTACCCTCCCAGTAGGGCAAGGGGGTAGTTACTCCCCTGAGGCATTCATCCTGTCCCATGTGGACAGGGTTGTCTGTGTTAGTGGTGAAACCCAATCAGATAGTCCCCTGGAGCCCGTTGGAATCAATGGGACCCCTCCGCAGGTTCCTGCCTGCTAGTGCTTTTTCTAATGGAACCCATATCTTGTCCGTTAAATTGTGGCACCAGTTCATAATACGCGTCAGAGTCATGGCTTTATAGTATAGAGAGATATCAGGGAGAACCACTCCATCCCCCCCCCCCCCTACATCTTATGTCTACGCATCATATTATGGGCTACTCTGGGATACTTCTCCCCCCACACAAATGTCTGAAATGCCCTCCGAATTCACTTTGGGGAAGGGCAGTTGGTATTGTATGCAAAATATATATTATTCTAGTTAGTATATTCATTTTGAGGGCATTCACCCTGCCGAACCACGTCAACAAATGGCGCTTCCACCCTTGCAAATCTTTTATTATTTTCATCAATAGGGAGTCATAGTTGAGATCCTATAGAAGTTTAGGATCTGCAGTTATGCAAGTCCTTAAATAAGGCACTGCATCATGGCGCCCAAATAAATGGGAATGAGTGTTGCATTGATGATGCCATTTTTAAGGGGACGTGGCTCGGCATCAAAATTGATTTTTCAAAATTTTATTTTAAAATTTAGATATGCACCAAATTTGCGCACTTCAGGCATCAATGCTATTAATGATTCTGGAGGGGAGGCCAGGTAGAATAACAGGTCATCTGCATATGCTGAGAGCTTATGTTCTCACGGTCCGATGTGGATCCCACTGATCTCTACATTTCCCCTCACCGTACGCAGGAATGGTTCCAGCATCATGTCAAACAATAGTGGCGACGGGACACCCCTCCTAATCCCATTTCGGATTTCGAAATAGTCTGATAGCCTACCATTGGCCTTAATTCTTGCTCTTGGTTTGCTATATAGTGCTCTTATCCATCCCATCATTCGCTCCCCCAGGCTCATTGCCCTCAGCACCTCGAACATATAGGATCAGCTCACCCTATCAAATGCTTTTTCTGCATCCATTGAAAGCACCACATGTGGGGCTTGATCTGGTTCATTTTGCATCCAGTGGAGTACATGGAGGGCTCTAATAGTATTATCTTTTGGCTTCTCAGCCTTTCATGAAGCTCATCTGATCTGGATGTACTAGCTTCTCTATATGATCTTGCAATCAATGGGTTAAGATCTTGGCTAGTAGTTTCGTGTCCGAGTTGAGGAGGGAGACGGGCCTGTAGTTGGCGCAGTACTGAGGATCTTTCCCTTGTTTTGGGAGGACTATTATATGTGCTGTCAGAGCATCTTGTGATAGGGGGTTTGCATCCGTAATTGCATTAAAGTAACTACAGAGTGGCTCCAGTATTTTATAGTGGAAAACTTCCTGTAATATATATTATTTGTGAGCCATTCTGGCCCTGGGTTCTTGCCCATTGGCATTGTCCTTACCGCCCTTTCCATTTCTTCCATGTAGACAGGTCTTTCCATCGTCTCTAGGGCTTCTACTGGCGTACCTGGCATCCCTGACTCTTTACATGTTCCCTTATTTTATTCCTCTGGTCCTCTGCTGTTATCCCTGTTGGGTGTTGCTTGATGTTTATATAGAGACTTGTAAAACCTCTGGAATTCTGTAGCTATTGATTGTGAGTCTACTATCTGTCTGTTCTGGATCTTTAATTTATGTACGTGGCATATATCTTGTTGTTTCTTTAATTGCCTTTCTAATAATTTACTGCATTTATTCCCCTGTTCATAAAACCGATGAGCAAGGTATCTATATTTGTTTTTAAACTTGCGATCTAGACATTGAGACAGATCTGATCGCAGGCTCTCCAGTCTCTATATGTTCTCCGGGTCTAATTGGGTCTTGTGTTTTATCTCTAAATTAAGGATTTCTTCTAGCAGGTCACAGATTTCTTTTTGTCCTTTTTTTTTTTTTTTTTTTTTTTTTTTTTTAATACGGGACCCTTGTGATATCATTTCCCCTCTCACTACAGCCTTGTGGGCTTCCCATATCCCCTGTCTGGGCACCTCCCCCGGTACATTCATTTCAAAATAAGATGTCAATGTGTGGGTCAAGGGGTTTCCATGGCCGTTTTTATCATTCAAAGTTGATTAATTTAGATGCCAAGTTCTGTACTGCCTCCTGGTATTATGCGAACTACCAAACTTATCGGGGGTGGTCTGATATGGTAGTTGACTCTATGCTGGAGGAGCTCACATAGCTCAGAACTGTTCCACCAGCAGCAAGTCGATTCTTGAGTATGTATTGTGGATCTTAGAATAATAACTATAATCTGTCATTTTTTATGTAGTACTTGCCAACTATCTGCTAAATGTAATGAGTGTAGCTTTTGTTTAATATGTCTCTGTGCCTTATGGAATATTGGGGTTTTACCAGATGAGGTGTCTATACTTGGGTCCAGGGTCATATTAAAATCTCCCCCCAATATCGAGAAGCCTTCCCTGAATTTCTCTAGGATTTTCAGAGTTTTGGATAGGAAGTTAACCGTCTGGGTATTTGGGGCATAAATTAGCGGCCGCCTGGGTCTACTTGGGTCTCCTTCAGGACTACGGGGCATGTAGTCTGGAATGTTATGACTCCTCTCGCACTTGCATTTGGGGAGGATGCATATTACCATTGACTGAAGGGGTATGGGGGAGCCACTGGGGCAGACCCTGCCACAAAGTGTGTCTCCTGCAAAAAGGCCACATCGGCGCAGTTTGTGCCAGAGATGACCCCTTTTATTGGCTGACCCTAAACCCCTCACATTGTACGACATAATCTTCACCATTTTCTAATCTCTATTTGTGTACTTAAAGCCATACATGTATTATTATTGTGCTGTGCCGTGCCATTGAACCATCCCCAGTGCTTTCACTCGGGACATAATTTTACCTTGGGTATCCCACCAAAACACGACCTTCCATGAATAACTATGAAAAAACTGAAATAAGTAATACTAGACATAACCTTAAAAAAAGAAAAAAAAAAGAGAAAAAGAAATAAAAGGGAAAAAAAAAAAAGTGTTAAAACGTCCTCTATTTGCCAAAGTAAAAGCCAGATCAGTAGAATGAATTCAATTTCCTTTGTGTCTGCCGTAAGGAAGGGGAGTCCACGTCAGGGCATTCACCCCATACCTGGAGTCCCCCTCCTCCCTGCAGATATGCAGTTTGCGAAGTCCCTTTTTACGGGACCCACCTATTGGGGGAAGATGATTGCGGGCATGAGTAGGGTGTCTGGTGTTCCACGGGCATCCGCAAGCCACTCTCCGCTTTCTTGCCATCCTTTATTCTAGACCATCCCATCACCAGTTTTTCCCCCTTCAATCCAATCTCCTCAGTGATAACACATACACCTCTGGTGTCCCTGGGCCTAACCTAGGGAGATGGTGAAAAAAGGGAGTAGGGTGTGATCAGGAAAGGGAGAGGGGAGAATACTCTTATCCACCAGTCAATTTTAAAATATCTCCCCTCTTACTCCATTTCCTGGTTCAAAAAGGGAAAAAAAAAATTATATAAGCAGTAGAGTTTTTTCGGGCTGAGCACGTCTTAATTAGTGTGACCAAAAAACTTTTCAGTCTTATTCCTTTTTATCTGTTCGGTTCTTCTGGCTGTTTCTGGTTGGTACACTTTGCCACTTCTCTGGGTGCTGTAGAGGGGGTTTTAAACTATTCACCCTCCAGTCTAGAATTTCCACTATGGGCAACTCTAATACCTCTACAAAATGCCGCAGGTCATCTTTATTTCGAAATATCGCTGTCCTGCCGTTCCAAAGGGCAGTTAGACTGAAAGAAAAACCCCATCGGTATCTAATATCTGCCGCATGCAGTTCTTCCAGCAGTGGTCGAATTGCCCTGCTCTTGCATACGGGTACGATGGGACAGGTCTGGAAACAGCGAAATTCGGGCTCCATCAAAGTCAATTATGGGTTTATCATGTGCAGCTTTCATTATAGAATCCTTTATGGCGTATCTATGTAACTTACATACCACATCTCTTGGTCTATCTAAATTTTGTGGGGTATAGGACGGTACACAATGCGCTGTGTCTATCTCTGTGTTCCTAAGTGCAGGGTTGCCCAGAATTTGGTGGAATAATCTTACTACAGTTGGAAGTATGTCGGGCGTCTTGATAGTCTCTGGTAGTCCCCGTATCCTTTATATTTTGTCTATGGTCTCCATTTTCCTGGTCATCCAGCTGGTCAAATAAACAGTTCAAATTTTTTTTCTTGTTGTTTGCACATATCATGGTTATCAGCTAATGCTTGCTTGATGTCATCCTGGCCTGACTCTACCTCTTCTACTCTGTGGCCCAGAGCTTTCTTGTCTTCCCTGAGCCCATCTACTGCTTGCTTGCAGGATAGTTCAACAGCAGTTATGAGTGCCTGTGTATCTGCCTTTTGTTGGAAGAGCCCTTATATGATCTCTAAGATCCCAATCCATCTTTGATTGAACTGTACTTAGATCTTTAGTGGCACCAAAAGCAGAAGGAGAGCTAATGCACCTGTCCAGTAGCTGCTGTCCCAGGAGTATCGTCATAGGAGTCCAGGCATCCTTTGCTGCTAGTGTCCATTTCTTTGCTGGGACTCGTCCTCCACTCTGTACTTAGAGCTTCATTGTCCTGGACCCGAACTGATCTTTCTGGGGATTTGTTTTCCTCTGCCATTGTACCCCTGCTGGCTCCTCCACACTCTTGCTCCAGCTCCCTTGAGCCATCCCTTGGCTCTGGCGTCTCGCTCTCCACCTGGTAGGGGTTCCCCTTGGACTTCGT